>CAEFZY010069308.1:0-25142 GCA_903066815.1 Brachyrhaphis roseni
TCAGAATGTTGTCCTTCACTTGGCTTGAGAGAAGCTGCAACTTTCTCATGAAAGCCGTCACTGCACTGTACATCTCATACAAAAAGGCACTTGCACTGCAGTTTGACATTCAGTTCGTTCATGAGTCACATCCACAGCGAATCCGAGGTCTGCCACCCAGTCTTCATCTGAAAGTTCTGGGATGTCATGACCTTTCTTATCACTGAAATCCTGAATCTGGTCTCTCAGGTCCAGACACCTTTCAGTACTTTGGCCAGGCTGAGCCACCTGACGTTGCTGTGGTAGCTTATGTCACCATGTTCACTCTCATTTTCCTCCAAAAGTGCAACAAATTGTCTATGATTTAACGCTCTCGCTCTGATAAAGTTAACTGTTTTAGTTACAGCATCAACAACATGGTTAATTTTTAACACTGTCTTACACAGCACTTCCTGATGTATAATAAATACAATGCAAAAATGCCAATTTCTGCACAGGATTAATTTCTGTCACTTTATCCTGCATCCTCTTTAAAAGTCCAACATTTTTCCCCATCAGATTTGGACAACCATCTGTTGTCACACCTGCCAGCTTGTCCCATTTCAATCCTAATATGTCCAAACACTTATTTACCTCTGTGAACAAGTCATTACCTGCGGTTGTCCCTTTAATTGACGGCATGGCTGCCAGCTCCTCCCTGATTTGAAAGTCTGCAGTTATCCCACGTAAGAAGATGAGCAGCTGGGCGGTGTCACGCTCATCCAAAGCCAGAGAAAAACAGTCAAAATCGGCCGCTCTGTTCTTCAACTGAAGCTCCCAAGTTTCCAGCGATGGCCTCAACCCGCCTCGTTACAGAGCGTCGGGACAGCGACACTTTCTCAAATGCGTCCTTCTTCTCCGGCCATATCAGCCCAACAGAGTCCAATAAACTCTCCTTAATAAACTCTCGTTTTCTGGCGATTTTGTGAGAAATGACAAAACTTGTCCTGACGGCTGCATCTCTGGGGGCGTGAAGTTTGGTAAAAAGTCCTTGTTGGGTTTGCAGTTTTACCATCAACGCATCAGCCTTCCTCGCGCTCTTCATCAGACAGATTCCGGTATTTATCCTCGCGCTTTGTCGTGACGATTCAAATTATAATCTTTAAACACAGCAACTTGTTCACCACAAATTAATCACACGGCTTTACCTTTAATTTCTGTAAAGAAATACTTGGCAGTTCATGTCTAGTTGAAAACACGGCATTCCTCATCAACTTTTCTTTTTTTTAGCGTGAGCGGACATCTTGGGGCTAACCGGGCTTCACTTGTCGCAGTGGCCTTCACTCACGGACATACGTCCATAAATAACACTTTTCAAAATAAAAGCAGCACAGTTGTATTGCACACTCGACATAGATACTTTCTAAATGTTATTTTGTAATTTATGATTGGCCTCACGCGGGCCGGACAGGGACGCACAAAGGGCTGGATGTGGCCCGCGGGCTGTAAGATGCCCAGGTCTGCTTTAAAGGCATTCTTGATCTTGATGTTGTCCAAAATAAAAATGAGTTTTACATCCCTGCTTTTTTGGTGTTAGTGGGTAGACTGGGCTTCCTCCAGTGTATTATAAGCCTGGTGGCCCGCCAGGCTTCACTTGCCCCCCACCAGGCTAAGCGTTGATTTTAGAAAAAAAAGTCCCTTAACATTTTTTTTTTTTTTAATAAACCGGATTGCAAAAGTTTCAGTTGCTTTGAGCATTTCACTGGCAGAGCGGAATTATTCCTTAAAGATTTATAGTTGATGCATTTAAACGGTCACAAAGCTGAGAGCGCGGATCAACCACAGAGATGGCGCCTCTGCGTGTTGCTTCACTCACTGTCGCTGCTCGATATCTGAAGTTTACCTCAGTGCTGCTTGTGGGCGCCTCCTTTCACTCAAACTGAACAACGGCTGACCTGCACTGATAAAGTTTATGAATTTGTTCCCAGTTGGCCGGTTTGTTTGTGGTTTAGCCGTTCAGCTGGTGGAGGAGTTTTCGCTCTCGTCTCGTTGTCACGCAGCACGCTGGTTTTATTTTACTATTATTTTTATGGTTACACATCCGTCAAACCAAACCAAATGCTCTGTGTACTTAATCAGCCAGAGTTAATGCGCATGGCCGCGTGGAGATAAAAAAAAAAACCTGTCCCATAAATCTCGGGCAATCAAAACGGTTTCTGTGGCGCTTATTAAAAACTCAAATGGAAGAGCTACTAAAGCCACATAAATTAAATCTCCCGTTTGTCCCTCTGTATCCAGCAGCGGCTTTAACTCATCATGCAGGGCCGGTCCAAGGTTGCATGAGGCCTGGGGCAGAATTTGATTTAGGTGTGTTAAAATATTAGTGTTTAGGTCTCCCAGCAACCAGCACAGCCAAGAGAGCTTAACATTTAGCTTCCAATGTGGAAAAGGTGATATTGTTGCTTTTCAGTATTAATGCAGAGTAATTTATTTATTTAAGCACTAAGAGATTATTTTCTGCAATAAATAAATAAATGTTTTACTGAGTAAAATAATTTCATATGTCTCAACAATCTGGAAAAATGTTTAATTGAAATATTTTTCAGGTCTGAATAACTGAAAAAAAAATAGAGGATAGAAAACTATTTAATTTTAGTCCTTTCCAGTTAAAAAAGTGTTAACTTTTTAACCCGCTTTAACATGATTTTTTTTATTGAGGGTGAGTGTTATATCTTTTGTTTTTTTCCTGGTGTTAAAAGTTCAATCTTTTTTGGTAAAAAAGTGGTTATTATAGTTGGCTAAAATTAACAAAATAACAAAACATAGTCGAAGGTTTTTATGTTCACCCTCTACCAACAATCATGTTCTAGCATTAAGTATTTGCTATTAAAATTGTTTTCATACAAACATGGCCTGTAAGCATAACATTTTAATGCATTTATAATGTTTTAACCCATTTTAAATTAAATTAGTTTAATTTTAAATTAGTTTAAACAGACAGAACTTAGGAAAGCTAGCCTCCTAATGGTCGTCCTGTTGGTGGAGCAGTAAAGTAAATATTTACCTGTGTTTTTCCTCCCAGGCTGCACCACAGCATCCGCCAGCTGCCTGAAACGGGCAGGCCTGAGTGCGGCGCCGGCAGGCGCCAAGCGCAATGCTATCATAGCTGGTAAGTTTACCTGCAAGCAAGGTGGTGGGGCGGGCGCCGTGCAGGACTTCGCCGAACATGTCCTGCTCCAGAAGCAGCAGGCCGCAGCCTCAGCTCCAGAAGCCGCAGGCTCCAGTCATGGCCGCAATGTGAAGCGCTTGGGACAGCTTCTGGAGCTGCGGTTCCGCAGTGCCGCAGACTCCAGTCCTGGCCGCAACGTAAAGCGGCCAGGAGCTCCAGAAGCCGTAGCTTCTGGAACCGCAGCTCCAGAAGCTGCAGGCTCCAGTCCTGACCGCAATGTTAAGCGGCCAGGACCTCCAGAAGTTGCGGCTTTCCAGAAGCCGTGGCTCCACAGCGCCGCTGCTGTTTGTTGTTAAACCTAAAAGCCACATTTTTCTTGTTTCTGCACGTCTTAGTTCAGTTTACTCGTATGATTGATGATGTTCTAAATCTAGTGGCTGGTTTTCATAAAACATTCAGAGGCAGTATGGTGAGATTACGCTTTAAAACAAAATACAATGAGAATCAAGCTATGAATTACTGAATAAAAAGACAGATTTTTGTATTTTCTGAGTAAAAGTTGAGGAAAACACTTGAATAAATCTTTTTGCTGTTTTTTCTGAAAATTCACAGGAATGTATTAGATCTGAAGTTCTTCCACTATTTCGTAACATTTCATTGTGTTTGTTGTACATTCGGCTCATAAACTCTTACAGATAGCACTGATTGTGTTTGGGGCGTTTTGCTGCTTTAACTCTGTTCTGATGATTATGTGCAGGACACGATTTAACCCTCATGTCCTGCACATAAGATGGTTTTGTACCAAATTTCAGTCGTTGATTTCTGTCTGCTCTAAAATCACTGTAATAGCTTAAATATTCTGTATTGATCTATATCACTATTATAGCACTATTTAATTAAATTTTTCTCATGGAGTAGTTCAAAGCAATAAACTGACACGACAAAGGGAAACAAATATTTGTTTCCAATCATTACAATATAATCAAAAGATTAAATGAGAACAGCTGTGTGGCTATTGATACTTTTTGTGCCTAAGTAGATTTTACAAGAGGTGCTAGAGAACAGAAGGATGTTTACCCAAAAGGCGGCATTTCATTTCTTAGTTATGGCAAATTAAAGTACTGTAATAATTTAATTGTGGAAGGTTATATCTTAATATCAAGATATAACCTTCCACACGAGGGCAGTGTTGGACAAATACACACACACACATATATATATATATATATGTTTATTTTTAGGGTTTTTTTATCAGTTCTGAGTTTCAAACAGAGGTGTGTAGGGTAGCCAAAATTGTACTCAAGTAAGAGTAGCACTGCTTTAATGTATTTTTAATCAAGTAAAAGAAAAAGTAGCCATCCAATAAATTACTCGAGCAAAAAAATATTTGTTAAAAATTCTACTGAAGTACTGATCAATCATTTAATATTTAAAAATTATATCATTAGATGGACCAAAATATTAAGTTAGATGGAAATTTTGGTATTTTAAGGACAAAAATCACAATAATTCATAGAAGTAACAAAAATGTCCAAAACAGTTTCTTTCAATAAAAAATGTATAAGACTTTAACAAAAACTGTTTCTGGTGTGTTTCTGTTTGGTGGATTTTGGTTAAAACATGTTTGTTTTTCATTAAGTGGGTAAAAAAAAATCCAGACATTTTTCTCAAGTTTTATTTTTACTCAAGTAAAAGTTAAAAGTTCAGCACAGTAGAAATACTCTGCAAATTAAATGTTTTTTTTAAAAAAGGTTACTACAAGTAAGTGTGAATTAATGTAACCAGTTTCTACTACAATGATTACATACCGGACCAGATAAATAAACAGGTGAAGAGCATTGCTCCAC
The DNA here is from genome assembly GCA_903066815.1 of Brachyrhaphis roseni. Classification (NCBI taxonomy): domain Eukaryota; kingdom Metazoa; phylum Chordata; class Actinopteri; order Cyprinodontiformes; family Poeciliidae; genus Brachyrhaphis; species Brachyrhaphis roseni. The sequence continues at coordinate 4,975 of CAEFZY010069308.1, forward strand.
CCTTTTCTTTTGGGATTCATTGTTGCTGCATGAAATTGCAGTTTAGAACCAATAAACCCTGTTTGTTCTGTTTTGCCCCTATTAATTAGCTATGCATGTCTAAATGCTAAATCGTACATCCAGAAATCCTCTTGATGTCAACAAACAGAAGAGCACAAGATAATGATGCAGAACGAGCCAAGACAGCAGCCAAATCCCATGAAGGCAAACTTGAGTATTTTTTCATAGTGAAAATATTGAACATTTGTTCTAGGGGCCCTAGAAATGGTTGAATTGTAACACAGACCATGGAACTAAACCTGTAGCATTCATCTATTGAGAATGACAATGTTAGTTACATTTTATTTAATGCATTCAACAGAGAAAAAAATAAATAATTCCTCGGTGGAACTGATTATTACTGTATTATATATTTTTTTAGTAATAATTTATATGTCATTATAATATCAAAAACACACAATTTCACTATGAATGTATTTGTTTTTACAATAACATATATTTGATAATGTATGTAGAAATCATTATTTTATAGATAAAATGAAAAAAATAAATTGCTCTTGGGCCCCGCACGCTTCGCAGGTAACGAGCTGCAATGAGCATCCAAAGGTCCAAAGCTCCGGTAGAACTTAAGTTAGCTACACAATGTCTCAAAAAAGGACTTATCCTTCAGGGAGGGAGAAAAGAAAGATAAAGAATAGAAAAAAGCCAAGATAAAGGTTTATTTTAATGTGCCTTGGTAATGTAAAATATTTGTAAAGCTGCTTTAAATATTTTACATTACATTACCAAGATTAGCTTGAACGGTTCAGCTCAACAGCCAAACATTTATGCTACACAGTGGCACAAAAAGCCGCTATGCACTGTATGCAACGCACAGTGGCGCTGCACTAGAGGGGGCGCAAAAATGATGTGAGGAATTTTTTTTTCTAGTCAGCATTTTATAACTTAACCGCTGTTTGTGTATGAAATAATCAATAATAGAGGAACAGCACTGATTAGGTGCCCCTCCCCTCCCATACAGGTAGCTTGGGCAGCGCCCCTTAGAGAAGCGCTGAGGCGCGTTTTCTTTTCCTTCTGTTAAATTTAAATTGTATAAGTGCCTCCACAACAGGGAGCTAAAGATGAGGCGCAGAAAAAACTCCGGGGCACAAAACAGAAAACAGACGAGGGATAAAGATGTTGGAGAGACGAAGGTCAGTAATGTCAGTGTATCAACAAGAGAGTTGTAAATATTCAGGTTAGCTTAAGCTAAAATGACAGGCGGGTTGTTTCGGTTCATCTCCTGAGACCGAAAAATAATATAAATGGCATTTAAAGAACAAATCATACAAATAGATTAATAAATAAATTAATAAATATTGTGAAGCGTTTATTTTTTCAACATTAAAACGTTTGTTAGGATTGTGTAGGAAAAACGTTGATATCTTTTATAAATACAGTGTTTTGTGGTCAATATAATTTCACCATTTTATTAATATGGGTTGCCAGTTTGGATCAGGCTTCCTATCAGCTATAAGAATGATAGGAAACAAAATGTCTCAGACCTGCAGGCGGTTCTAGACACAGGCTGACAGAAGTGGCTCTTTGGCTCACTTACATATTAAATGATGAAATATTGATTGCCCTGTAAGCAGCAATTTATATGTACATTTATTATTATTGATACTTTAATTAAAGATGAATTGTACAAGTTTATGTCATGGGGGGGTGACATACACTTCAGAAAGTGTGTAGTTGCGCCCCTGACTGTAGCAGCCACTTGGGATAATAAAGCCAGACACAGGGATTTTCAAAAGGGTGCAGTTTAATTTTGTCTTTTCTTTTTATAGACATCATGAAAACTGTAGCATAAAATGAAAAGATACGGAATTGTTGGACATGTTTAATCCAATAAAAATAATTTCCAAGGCTTAATCATTATGAAATATAAATAAAATTTTCATTGAGAGCCATTTAAATCAAGTATACAACAAAAAACTGAATCCCATGTTTCTCTTGTATAAAATAAAATATTAATGTTGACAAAAAAGAATATATCGTGTCCATAAGCTTTTAGCATACAGTTTTTGTTTTTCAACAAATAAACCAACGTTCGACTTAAATAAATAACATTTATTATCACTAATCACAATACCTCAATATGTTTTCCAAGAACGCAATTTTAAAACTTTCTTCCTGGTTCCTTCAAGCTCTAACGCTGTCTTCTCGTTTTTGGTAACAGGAGCAGGAAGTGCAGCATGTCACAAAACGCACGAAGAAGAAATATACCGTTCTTCAAAATAAAAGTATTAAATTGACAACTAGGTGTCACTGTTGGACCGTTCAGTCCGAGTTAGTCACTCTTCCAAATATTGAATTAACAACAACAGCTGCCTCGTTCAGACAGGCACTTCTCTCTTTGAAGTGGAGGATTACAGCGCAGGCGATTTCTGGTAAGCTTCTCAGTATCTAACTGGTGCACAAAATTTAAAACTTTAACACAGGTCACATCTCCAGGAAGCAATTGTTCCTCCACAGCTGAGAGCCCAGATCCTGTGTGCAAAGCACAGTGTAGTACAAGGGTCTGGTTTCTACTAGGCAATTCTTTTTTTTTTTTTTTTTTTTACATCAGCACGACTAAAACTTGCTGAACTGTGACTTTTGTGTGCCATCACACCCTTAGTGTTCAGCCCTCTCTCATTTAGATCTCAGCCAGATCCAAAGCTAAACAAGCTGTTAACAATTAGCAACAGACTGATTAGTCAGGCCATCTCCTTCTTCTACATGTCCTCCTCTTCATGACTGTATTCCTGATTTAAAAATCCACAGAAATGTACCTGGCTAGCAAACACGTCATTTTCTTAAATTTCCTAGTTGTTTATCACCTAATGTAGCATAAAACATAATCACTAAAGGCAGAGAGGACATCACAGATTAACTGTTCATCCCCGACTCCACCCAAAGATGAAGTGGAAATAAAATATGCCTGTCATCCTTGAGCGAACAGCAGCTAATTACCATAACCAACTTCTGATTATCTGTACAAGTCACATAAAAACAGGTGCTTTCTATGTGTTTTTATTCCCCGTCCCCATTTTAATTCTGTCCTGGGCAAAAATGCCTGGATCAAAAATCAACACTGCAAACAAAGATCTCTAAAATAAATCCAAAGAGCCAAGATTACTTTATTTATTGAGAGGGAAAAGCAAACATCATCCTGACCAGTTCTGAAAAGGTAACTGGCCTTTTAACCAATAAATAATGCCATTTCCAAACTTCATGATTTTAACAAAATATATCATAAATAGATAATATAGTACAGATAAAATGATTTCAAGAGCTTAATTTTACACAGATATTTGTAACATTTATGTGCCACTTATTATAGCATTATTACTGAAACATATTTCCAAATATTTCAGCAATATAAAGACTTCATTGTGTTATTACTGTAACATAAATACTACTGCAACTCAAACAAATGCTTCAACAATGTACATCATAGACTTCAATGAGCCAACAGCAGTTGAGAAAAAAAAATGTTAACCAGTTTTCAAACAAATAGAGAACAAAGATGTACATTAAAAAGTCAAGAATTAAGAGAGCATTTGGAGGATTTTGACAAAGAAAAAAGAAGTCTGTTAAAAACCTTGACAAAATGTTAGATTCTGTTTTTACTTCGGTCTCTAATATACTCCTTTTCTTCATCACATGCTAAACTAATCTCAATTGTCTCACACCCTGAACCAGAAATAATTAATGCTTTTGTTTAATATTTTATCAAGTTTTCACATAACTCCAGTCTTGATGTACAACATTGGTTTCCAGTTTATTTCACAGTGCAACTGAAGGTACCTATTTAAGGTTCTTAAATGGTTTTCTGAGGTCAAACTTTACATCTGGTTGCTGTATTATTCACCCTTTTGTCTCTTTCAGGTGCCTGACGTCCTATGATCAGTTTGATGTTGATTCCCCATCCGAAGTTAAAAATAAAAGGAGATGTATCTTCTAGTTCAGAGGTTCCTCCTCCTCCTTCCTTTAGACTTCAGATTTGTGGACTCTTACTTCAATATTCTTACTTCAATAGCACCTTAAAAGCAAAAAAAAAAACACAAACAAACAAACAAAAAAAACACACACACAAAGTGCTTCACAATAAACAAATACAACAGTTCAAGAGCCAACAATGGCTTCTTTTAAATCAAACTTGTTCACATAATTTAAACTGCTGTTATTGGAGGTTTCTGTTTTTGAGATTATGAGTGGATGCATCTGATAAGTTGTTGTATAGAGTCTGGGTTCGGACAGTGCTAACAAGGTTATCTACCTGTTAATGACAGGCAGATATTTTGTAAAGTGGTGTCAGTCTATTTTAATGTTTTTTTTTTCTTCTTTTTTGAATGTGAGTGAGTATGGATGTTAAGAATTAACTCTATAATGACTGTGTGTGACTGGGTAAATCTGAGCTCAGACCACATGATGATCTTCTATTACTCTAGAGCCCAATCTTCACAGTCCCTAGTAAATTGCATACAAAAAGTACAGAAACCTTTGTGATTAATTACACGTTAAATAAGTGCATTAGTGCACTTATTTAAAAGATTAAAATAAAGTATTACTTAACATAGATGTTAATCTAAAAACAAATGTTGGATTTTAAAAAGGGTTAGGTTGCTTCCAACTTGAAAAAATGACTCTAAAATGAGCACCAAGACTCCGTGGAAAGATCCCTGAAACCAAATCCAACGTAAAGCGGTTCACTGAATTTGGTGTTGAAGGTGTAAATGTGGATCAGTTTATCTGAAGAGACTCTGTAGAAGGATATAGTCCCAGCAGGACAGTCCGCATACACAGCTACTCTACCAGAGACAGAGGAGGAGGAATGGTTAAAAACCTTTTTACTATCGTGCCAGACAACATAACCATCAACTGAGCAGATTAGACACAAGGAGTTATCATTAAATCCAAACCAGCAGTCATCACTTTCTCCCTTTCTTTTGATTCCCCTGTAATTCACTGATATGTAGACTTTTCCACTCCACTCAACCTCCCAGTAACAGCGACCAGTCAAACCATTAGTGCACAGCAACTGAGTGACATCAAATCTGTGTGGATGATCAGGATACGGCTGCTTCTCTTCCACACGTGTCACTTTCCTGTTTTCATCAGAAAGTCTGAGGAATCTGCTTACAGTGTTCAGGTCGACTGTTAGTGGACAGGAATCTAAACGACAAGACAAACACAATGGAGATACTGATGTAAAATGTTTCTGAACTCACTGTCACAAAGTGAACATCCATAAATGAGACAGTCTTCTATGAGAAAAACACACTTACACTTCCTCAGACCTGGTGTCAGCCATCTTTCTCCTGCAGGCTCCAAGCTGCAAGAAAGGAGGTGTTTTGGATGACATCAGCATCATTTAGGATGCAAACATGGACAGTCAAATTTAGACCTTTGGTAGGTTTCTAGGGCTTTTTCTACACCCATTACTATGTTTCTGTCACCAATGTTTAATAGTCTTCTGGTATTATCAGTTTAGTTAGTTTAGTTTATAATTAAAAAAATGTGAATGAGGTTTAAATACCATCATCTAATGACCCTATACCTACAGCCAGAGTTAAGAGGAAGTTTAGCTCAATTCATGTTGATGCATAAGAATAGACTTGACATGCATCCAATTTGTTATCTCCCCAGTTTATAGCACTAATTCATAACAAAAATCATCTCAATGCTCTTTACAAAAAGGTCATTTTAATCCATTGATCTGTTCCAACTGATTCTAGCTATCAAACTATGTGCTGTGATTGGATAAAGGATATTGTGTCGACTCTGTGGATCTCTGACCTGAGACTTCAACAAGTTATTCTAATATATAAACACGTTAAAACATATTTTTGTTGTTCTGTATGTTTTGGAAACCCTTCGTGTTCCCAAATTTTAGTTTTTCTCAATATGACAAAGTAACTTGACAAAACTTAGTTAGCTTAGCAGCAGAAAACTAGAGGTGGTCAAAGTAGCCAAAAAATAAACTCAAGTAACAGTGATATCTAAACATATTTTTACTGAAAAATCCATAAATTTTACTCAAGTAAGAGTAGATATACTTCTTAATAAAGTTAATCTACTCATGTAAAAGTAAAAAGTACATCATTGTAGAAATACTCCTAAGTTTTTTTTTTTCAAAAAAAGCTACTAAATTAAGCTTGAGAGAGTTTTCCATTTAATTACTATTAATGTTTTTTAATGTCCTGTGGAAACCTTGACTATTGTGTGTCTGCAGATAATATTTCCTTACATGAGAGACTCCAGTTTGAAGCTTGAACATTTCTCTTTAGGCTTTAGTTGCTCCATTCCTTTCTCTCCTGGATAATTAAAACTGAGGTCCAGCTCCTTCAGACGACAGGGGTTCAAAGTCAGAGCTGAGCCCAGAGCAGCACAGCTACTCTCTGTTATCAGGCAGCCTGAAAGCCTGCAGACATAGAAAAATATATTGTTGAAAAACAAAGTTTTCATATAGACAAGATAAGTATCAAGTTATAACATAATAGAACTCGGAAAAAATTATCAATATGTTCCTATAACTGTCCATTGAGGAAAGAGGGGAGGCAGAAAGTGGTCAGGGAAGTTCAAGATAGTATTGATTTGCTCAACTAGTTGCACAATTCATACCAACAGCGAGGCTGTCTTACAATTAACTGCCACTTAAAGTAAGGTCAGAGAAAACACACTGGTAATTTACTACAGTTTTGTATTTTAAAGAAGTGCTAATGCCATTATGAATTGTAATTCATATTGACAAACTGAAAATATGTTTTAGACAAGTTCATAAATTTGGTAACTATTTAAACAATAGAAAAAAAATTTAATGGCTCTTACCTGAGGATCTCCAGTTCACAGTTAGGACTCATCAGCCCTTCACACAGCAGCTTCACTCCTGAATCTGTCAGGTCATTGTTACTCAGGTCCAAATAATTCAGACTACAGGATGTTGAGCTGAGCAATGAGGACAGAGCTTCACAGCTTCTCTCTGAGAGGTTACAGCCACTCAGTCTGAAAGGACAGTAGTACAAAGCAATTATCTATTTGTTAATTTTTTTTTTTAATAAAACCTACTATATATCTACTTACATAGCTTTATTAGTGACTTTGACTATTGGCAGCAGTCTCAGTAGAGCTTCATCTGAAGCAGAGTATTTCTTCAGGTCAAACATCTCCAGACCTTTGTCTGATGAAAGTAGGATGAAGAGCAGAGCTGACCACTGAGCAGGAGACAGCTGGTGTGCTGAAAGACTTCCTGTATGTACAGATTGTTGGATTTCCTCCACCAGAGACTGATCATTTAGTTCACTTAGACAGTGGAACAGATTGATGCTTTTCTCAACACACAGATGATTATTCATCTTCTCTCTGATGTACTGGGATGTGTCTTTATTAGCTGTCAAGCTTTCTACTGTCTGTGCCACAAGGCCTCCTAAGCCTAAGCGACACCTATTGGTATCAAGAGAAAGACCAAGTAGGAAGCGGAGGAACAAGTCCAGGTGACCATCTGGACTCTCTAGGGCCATGTCCACAGCACTCTTGCATATTTCTGTCTCTGAGGATTCCTGGTTTCTTTTTTCTATTTCCTTGGATTTCATTTCACCTTTTAACAGCAGATTGACTCCAGATTTGATGAAGGTCAGGTGAACATGAAGAGCAGCCAGAAACTCCTGAACACTCAGGTGGACGAAGCAGAAGACTTTGTTCTGGTACAGGCCTCTCTCTTCTCTGAAGATCTGTGTGAACACTCCTGAACACACTGAAGCTGTTCTGATATCGATGCCACACTCTGTCAGGTCTGATTCATAGAAGATCAGGTTTCTTTTCATCAGCTGTTCATAAGCCAGTTTTGCCAGAGACTCAATCATCTTCTGGTTCTCTGGACTCCAGATTGAATCTGTCTCAGCTCCTCCATCATACTTGATGACCTTCAGTTTGGTCTGCACCACCAGGAAGTGGATGTACATCTCAGTCAGGGTCTTTGGCAGCTCTTCTCCATCTTTCTTGTTCAACATGTTTTCCACAACTGTAGCAGTGATCCAGCAGAAGATTGGGATGTGGCACATGATGTGGAGGCTTCTTGATTTCTTTACATGGGAGATTACCAAATTTGCCTGCTTCTTAGATTTAAATCTTTTTGTGAAGTTTTCATCTTTCTGTGGGTCAGTGAATCCTCTGATCTCTGTCATAATGCCAACAAACTCAGGAGGGATCTTATTAGCTGCTGCAGGTCGTGTGGTTATCCAGAGCTGAGCTTTGGGAAGCAGGTTCCCTCTGATGAGGTTTGTCAGAAGAACATCTACTGAGGTGGACTTTCTTACATCTGTCAGGATCTCATTGTTGTGAAAGTCCAGTGGAAGTCGACTCTCATCCAAGCCATCAAAGATGAACACAACTTTTAATTCTTCAAACCTGAAGATTCCTCTGGTTTCACTAAAAAAATGGTGAACAAGCTCCACCAAGCTGAACTGTTCATCTTTTAACAGATTCAGCTCTCTGAACGTGAATGGAAATATGAACTGGATGTCCTGGTTGGTTTGGTCTTCTGCCCAGTCCAGAGTGAATTTCTGTGTCAGAACTGTTTTCCCAATGCCAGCCACTCCCTTTGTCATCACTGTTCTGATTGGTTCATCTCTCTCAGGTGAAGGTTTAAATATGTCTCCATGTCTTATTGCTGTTTCTGGCCTTTCTGGTTTCCAGGACACTGTTTCAATCTGTCTGACTTCATGTTCATCATTGATCTCTTCAGATCCTCCCTCTGTGATGTAGAGCTCTGTGTAGATCTGATTTAGAAAGCTTTGATTCCCTGATTTTGTGATTCCTTCAAACACAGACTGGCACTTTCTCTTCATGTTAGACTTTAGTGTTTGTTGACAGGTGGTGAATGATCCTAAGTGAATGCAAAAAAAAAACTAATTAAAATAATTTCTTCACTTGTTATATATTTAACTTTAAAATTATTACAAATCTTTTCTGTTGATTACATTTTTATAGGTTCTAAATCAAAACGTCTGAGAACCAACCATTTAAATCTTCTTGTCAGATTTATATATAAAACGCTACTGAATTATTTAGATAAAACATTAAAGGAATATGGACTTTTCTGTTTTTATATGCTATTAACTGAGTTATTATCTAATCCTAATAATATCAACATATAATATTTTCAAATTTTGCTACTGAAACAAAACACACAGACAAGAAAATACTGAACTACTGGGATTCTAACGTACAACCTCAGTGAAAGAGGCTATATGCAGGTAACATGGAAGGTTAAAAAATATTTCTATATTACACAAGCAACAATGTCTTTCCTGATGTTCGTCATTTTCTGCTCATCTTTGGAACAAAAAATTACCGTCGCTTGGCAACCTCTCAGCCAATAGAATGAAAGTGTTGTACTGGGTGCGTTTGTTTTCTTCTAGCAGGTGTCCCTGTGTGGCTACTATTGATTATAGCAACCTGCACCATCCACTGGATGTACGGAAAAACAACAACCTCAGCTTTCTCCTCTGTGTTACACTAAATATCCACTTGCAGTGGCCTACTGATTGCTAACAGTCTACTGAGTTTGTTCACCCAACCAAAGAAAATAGATCCACAGATCCGACAGTGTTACAACTTAGTCATGTATTGGTGTCTACCTGATTTTTTCCTTTCTTAAGCCTCACTCAGTCACACTCACACTGCCAGATTATTGAACATATTATCCAAGTCGTTTTTCAGCACTGTTCATCTCACCCTCATTGATGTGACCTCGTTTTTGTTCGCTGGATTTGCCCCCTCGCCTTGCCCTTGTCAGATTGTTGCTGGTTGTCTATCTGGATCTCGACCCACGCCTACTCCAACAGATTCTGCTCACTTCCTCTTTGTAGCCCATCTGACCCAGGATTTGGATTAGGAATTGTGCTTTTGCTGAACATGGAGGGGGACCTAGTCCATCATCATGGACCAACGCAGGTAGCAGGAGCGCCACCCCACATTAACGCTCCTCCTCCACGGGTACTCATCCCTGAGCCCTCCGTCAGTGCAGCATCTTCTCCATTCTTAGTCCCACGGCCAATCCGTACAGTAGATTATCAGCAGACTAGCTTAGTGTATATTCCACACACTAACAGATTCCTTCTGAAGTGTTTCTAAGATCACTGAGCTCTTCTCTCCATCCCCTGCAAAGCTGCAGCTGATGATCCAGTGTGCTCTGTCTGCTCGGTCTTTCAAAATAAATATGAGTTTATTACTCATCCCTATGTCCCTCTGAGTCATTACAGACATCATCTGTTGTTCACAATCACTGCTAGTCCACCTCCCTTCTTTTTCCAGCTGCTCTTTCTCAAATTTCTCTATGCTCGTATAGTCAGGAAGTCTGGCAGAGAGACGTTTTGTCTCCGTAAAGCACATTATAGCTGCATTCCTTATACTCTTGCTGAGTCCTAGTCAGGGCTTGAAGTTCATCTATCTTATTAGCTAATGAGCTCATATTGCCCATTGTGCTTAATGGTAGAGATGGTTTGAATTTCCTCTTTCTCTCTCTCCTCTTTGCTCCTACTCTGCATCCACAATCCCTTCTTTTCCACTCCTCTGGTATTTCCAGCTACAGCTGTTGTATTATTTCAGCTTTTCGAAAATCATCTGCTTTTTGTTGTAAACCACCCTGTTTCTATGGTTACGCATCATAACAAAATACAAAAAATATTTGCCAAAACAAGTCCAACTACACAATATCCAAACGAGGAACAGTTGTCCAAAAAACCATTTCGTCCAAAAGGACAGGAATGAAAGAGAAAAAAACTTTAAGCTCAGCTCTACTCCGACCCAGGTAGTAGAAAATAAATGATGATTTAATAGTGAAAACACAATACCAAAATCCAAACACCTGTCAGCACAGCTGAGCGGAGGGCTAAGGCTCAATACTGGTAGCAACTGGAAAACGAATGGAAAGCACGGCAGAAATGACAGAACGGTACAACGCATCAAACAGATATGACGAGGACCCGACAAAGATGTGTCGGGTGTGTATTACTTGGTCATTTTGTAACCAGGTTGCTGTGTATTGCAGATTTCTGCCCAGGTCCCTCTTGAAAATGAGATCCAGATCTCAACGGGGTTTACCTGGTTAAATAAAGGAAATAATAAAAAAAAAAGACACAGAAACACAGGTGACATTAAATACACAGGAGGCAATCAGGGAACGAGGCATACCTAGGAACAATCAAGGGGAAGACAGGACAACACGGAGACTCAGAACACACATAAACTAAAAATAAACACACAGAAAAACTCAAATCATGACAACAGTGGCACAATCCAAAAATGTACTAATTTGACTCACAATTGACTATTTAACTCCACTACTGGGGTCTGTCAAACAGTCAGATTTCAAAACAAGGAAACTCCTCAAAATGCACAGTCCAGCACAGAGGGAGACTGAAAATTTGTAAATATCATAATGTAAATGTGTGACCAGTATGGACCCAAACCCTGTCTTAGGTACAAGGGGGAGCAAACAGCTCAAAAGCCCAAAGAACAAATATCAAGTTGAAAATAATTTACTCCAATTCCCCTCAGCAGCACACTCAATAAAACAGTTTATCTTCTAGATATTTGTCATGGTCCAACAGCTGTCTTTAAGAGTCACCAGGTCAGAGGCCACATTTGGTACCAGGAGCCACTGGTTGAGCCTCGCTTGCTGTGTTCCTTCAAACTGTAGCAATCTGTCTGCAGCTTACTCCTCAGACCCGCAGATTCCTCAACGCTCTCGAACCATGAGCACAAGGCAACGGCGTGCTACGCCCTCTCAAGCCCAAAGGGCACAGGTAGAGGCTCCTCTACCCGCGGTGGGTAGAGGAGCCTCTACCTGATGGACAGGTAGACATGGTGGGTAGAGATGGAGCACAGATGGACATCACAGATGGACAGGTGGCCCATCTGTGCTGGGCCACCTGTCCAACTCCTGGGACTCTGTGCCCAATGCAGGGATTCCACTCACTCCTCACCTGGAATACGTCGATATTCCACCAAATCTGTAGTCCCCTTCCTTTGCCTTTGCTCATTTTATCTTGCATTTATTAGTCTTTGCAAATACCTCTATTAGCAGCTAATTACTGTGGTCCACCTCATTAGAGGATCAGATCCAATTCAGAGTGTCTGAGATTTTAAAGGGGAAAAAACTACACAGAATATAAACATGCAAAAACAAAATCCACTGTGCAACAAATGTATTTGAGTCTAATTTTGGAGCCTCTAAATATATATCTAACAGAAGTATGGCTGCCATGCACCAGCCTGGACGAAGCAGGTATCAAATCGGCAACCTATTGTGGGACAAACTCTTACCACCATTGAAAGAAAGATTTGTTAATCAATTCCACAGCATTTACACTCTTTACAGAAATTGTCTTACTGCTTTGAAGACAGTCAGCAAGCTCCTCCTGGTTCATCATCCTCAGGAAATTCTGTGTGATCTTCTCAAATGCTTCTCTGCTGCTGTTCATCTGCTGTTTATTTTCACTCTCTGAAACTTCATCCTCCTCCTTATTCTCATCTAAACCTTCTGGGTAATCTGAACCCAGAACCATTTGGATCTTTTTCAGCTCGCTTTCCGCAAAGGTGAAAATATTCTTTTTCAGCTCCTAAAATGGAATAACAGACAGATAAGACCTCAATGGTTTAGCCAGTGCTGTGAAATACCATTAAATTCAGAAGTTTGTGAGTTGGGGGATGACCTATTAACATTTTTTTAAAAAGTGACATTTTATTGTAAATGTAATCTGAATTATTTACACAATATTTCCATCAACTCTCACTCAATAGGGAATTTTCCTCAACAGACTCTTGTCAGTTCTTTTCTGGGGCTGTTCATTGTGCTCCAATTGTGGAGCTAAATAGCTAATCAAGACTGGTTGTTAGAACAAAATAGGTGCTGGTGGAAAAGGCCATAAACTACAGACTGATAATCCACTGGTTTATGATTTGCAGCATAGAGACAACTATGACTACAATAGACAGTAGATGTACATATACTGACCTTAAATATGGAGTCCAACTCTTTCTGATGCTGTTGGAGAGACTGACCACTAGGAACATCTGAGATCTGCTTCACTCTGTGGAGGAATCATAAAGAGTTTGCTCACATTACAGCTCTCCACACACACACACAAAAAAAACAAGGAAGTTTTTGTAGATCCAGACAGGTAACAAAATTAATGTCATAATGAAGTTTAGAAGATGGACCCAACAGCAGCAGGCAGGAGTCATGACGGGCCAGACGACACAGAAACCTCAGCACACGATCCGAGCAAACAAGACGAAACCCCGTGTCACTTTAAGGAAAACCATGTGACCGATAGTTTCTGTGTCGTTTGGACGTGAATGCACTAAATTGTATTTATGAGAGAGAAACTGTCAACACATTTGAGGGTTTTGTTGGATGGAGATACTTTGTGTTCTTTGTCTTGCGTTAGTTTGTGGCTCATATGCCGGCATGGATCAACAGACGAAGAGGAAATTTCCCCGTGTGGGATCATTTTGATCTTATCACAGAAAATAAGGTAAATTATTCCGTTCTCATTTCCACTTTTGATCATTTTCTTTCGGATAATTCCACTTACTCATTGTGTTTATTTGTATTTTAATGTTCTTGCAAATCACTCTGATTTGCAAGAACATTAAAATGTATTCTTGCAAAAACTGAATTAGTAACACAGGTGCATTTTATTTTTTTCTCTGATGACAACCTGTGGCAGCAGATGAACATGGAAGTCGAAGAGAGCAAGGCCAATTCTAATGTCACCACGATGGCTTTATCAATTTCAGAGGTGAACACACCAAGATCACAGGATCCACTACAATACTGGGAAACAAAAAGACATTACCCTATCTTATGCAAACTTGTAATTAAATTTCTATGAATGCTGTCATCATCATTAGTGTCCTGTGAAAAGGTGTTTTCAAAAGCAGGAGAAAGAGTTTGTAAATGGCACAATCGCCTCGGCCCAAAGCTGTTACAACAGTTGATTTTTCTAATAAAAACGTGAATGAACATTGTTCAGTCTGTTTCCAGTGTTTATTGCATTTGTCTGCAATGACGTTTTAAATCCAGCAGATATCACTGCAAGTGACACATCCGCACAGTTTCAACAGAGTCAACACAATTTGGGAAATGTGCTACACACCCAATGAGGCCTCATCTGCCCTTCACTAGGCAGGAGTATCGTAGTGTGACGAAGATGAATTTAACCAAAAGCCCTGGTTCTGGTCACTTACAAAAATACAAAGTCCAGGTAGTAAAAATCCCAAAAAAGACCCGACCAAACTGGGGACACAGGAACCAAGAAGAAGGGCAACAAGGAGCAGGAGAACAGGAGGTAAGTAAAGGAACGAACTGGCGACTAGTGATAGAGAGACAAACTTATATACTGTGAGGTGGTGAGAACAAATGGGGCAGGCTGATGAGCTAATAGATATCAGGTGTAAGTCGCTAAAGCAGGGATCAGGCTGAGGGCAGGGAGAAGGTGGCACAGGGAAACTGTGAAGATACATGGGAACACAAGAGTGAGATAGGAAACCAGGGGTCTGGGAATAATTCTAACACTAAAGAAACTCAAATTTGTGACGCATTTGGCCATAAATCCTAGTGGCCAAATGTACCGCCTGAGGAAAAATGTGTGATCCATGTGAGAGTGTTCATGACGGCAACTGGGTGGGAGAGTCATAGCTCCTGTGAATGACTCTGAGCTGCAAGGGCCTTCACCACTGTTTGCAGCTTTAGTTAGCTTCTACAGTTATGTAAGTCTCCCTTGTTTTTGAAAAATCAGCACCATAACACTTTTCCACCATTCCTAAGAGATCTCCTCACTCGTCAAGGTCTTGTTGAATACCTAGTCAAAAATTGTACTGTTGCCACTCAAAAACACTTCCATACCTGCACAGCTATGTCTTCAGGACCAACTGCCTTTCTCCTCTTCAAAGCTTTTCTCACTTTATTCTAACTAATCTTAGCTGCTTCCTGATCCACAACAGTCGCCTCTTCTACTCTACATTCTTTCATTTTCTATCTTCCCAACACACACTTTGCATCTGTCAGTACATTTCCATCCTTACTCCTAATCACCCTAACCTGCTACATGTCCTTTTGGCCTCTATCTGTCTGCCTTGCCAACCAGTACAAGTCATTATCCCCCTCAGTCCTGTCCAACGTAGAATATTGGTTAACATATGTCCTTTGTTTGACTTTCACCACCCAAACCTTCATCATACACTGTGACTCTCTGTACTTCCATCTACTCTCATCAGTCCTCAGAAATGTGTTAGTGACCCATTTCTTCTATATATGCTCCTGGACTTTTTCATTCCACCACCAAGTCTCATTATCTACTTAACCCCTTCCAGATGACACCAAGCACCCTCTTATCCATCTCTCCAATCATATTAGCAGTGCAGTCTTCTGGAAGTACCTCCTGACAGATAACAACCTGTGTAGTGGCGACTGTAGTGTACTGTAGTGGTCCTACTGGTATAGGACCAGCATGCAAAAGTGTAAAGGGAATGTGGGTCCACTTTACACAAAATGGACCCACAGTTCTTCCTGTCTTGCTTAGAGAAAGAAATAACAAAAATAATGAAACAAAAATAAATAAAACCAACAATAATTAACCTACAAATAAACGCTGTAAGTAATACAAAAAAAATATAAAATAAACTAAGAATAAACTAACAAATTTCAAATTGATAAAGAAATAAAGAATAAAAAGCTCCAGCAGCTGTATCAAGTCTTTCTTGAAAACCCAACAACATTCCTCTTTTTTCAGTGTCCACTATCTGTCCCTCTGCTCTGTCTTTGTTCTCTTCATTTTTCTAAGTTTCATCCTACAGACCATCCGATGGTGAAGATTAACCAAACCTGCTGAAATGTTAAGTTCTATCAAATCTCAAAATGAAACCTATTTGGCACGTAAGTGAAACATCCCAGCATCTGAACTCACTTTTCCAGGCTGGTAGGATATATCCGTACCAAGATACAAATAAAACAAAATAGGCCCCCAGTTGGGTGTGTCTGCAAACAAACGATGTGCAAAGCAAAAAAGAAATAGTGCTCTCACCATAGCAACTGTCATCTTCAGATGCAAATACAGGACTAATGGAAATTCTTTTTAAAATCTAACCCGGATGTCAGCTACAAAAGAAAAGTAAGGCGAGCTGAAAGCTGTTCAACACATAATGTCAGCTGCACTTCCTGTATTCAGCTGGTAGATACAGGTGAAAGGTCAAGATGGTTATAAAACAGAAACAAATGCCCTGATATACCAAGTTACAACATTTACAAACAGCTCACCTCTTTGGAGATGGAGGTTGGTCTATTTCTGACATTTGTCCAGATGAACAGCTGGACAGTGAGTGCTGACCTCTGTCATGTAAAACAATCAGTACAGTAAGAGTAGAGTGGCTGACAGGTGCATTGGTTTAACCCTAACCCATTTCACTGTTTGCGCAACAAATTGTGAAATGGGCTGCAAACACGATGCAAACAGCAAAACACATAAACACAAAAAACAGACTGTAAATAAAAAATATATATTTTAAAGTTTGAAAAGAAATCTTTTTCCCTTTTTCAAACTTTCATGCCTGTCTTTTAGAAATAAACAGTAAAATAACACAAATAAGAAAAACAACCAAGTATGAAAAGCTGCAACTTTGCTCCATAAAATGGAAATACCCCAGACCACTAGGGGGAGTTTGGAATGGCTAGTATTACGCAAATATGCTGATGTTTTACTGCAAAAAACTGTCCGTTTGAAAAAGACATTAAATATAGAGCAACATTTCTTTCTTCCTCCATCTTTCTTCTGCAAATCTGATTAAAATCCTGAAATCCCGTCTTTACTGAGGGTCTGGTCCCTTATGCTGTTTGAATCTCCTTGGATTTGTCCAACATCTGGAACATTTTCATTGTGTGGTGCAAGTTTGCAGAGTTTGACAGTTGCTGTTTTGCAGCATTTTTTCCTTTTGCTTCTATTTCCTATTACTGCAGCATTTTGTCCGTGTCAATATGTAAAATGCAGATTGGAGTTGTGGAGTGTCTGATGAGAGTTTATCAAAACAAACAGAAAACTTACAAAAGAAAGTTTTCTTTTGTAAGAAAACTTTCTTTTGTCTTACAAAAAAGAAAAAAATAGTTCAAGGGAAGACTAAAGAGGTCCTTTGTATTGGTTGTAACAAAAGGAGTCACTATTTGTGTTTCCATTAATCTTATAGTTGTGCAATTTGATTCGCTTAATGGAAAAGCAGCATTTTGGAAAAAATCTTTGAAAAAAAGTTTTTCTATGAAACGTTTTAGCACTATGATGAGATGTTTTTTTGCCTGTGTCAAAATTGGTTTATTTCGCAAAACTGCAATAGAAGCACATTTTCCGCACATGATCAACAACCAGATGTTGCCACTGGTGGAAACCACAAAGAAGAAGACAGGAAGTAGTAGACGGATGGGAAAAAGAGACTTGAACCAAATGAAACCCTAATTAGAAAGAAACATTAAATAAACAAATCAGGAAAACAAAGAATAAGACTAACTGTAGTGATGTAAAGAATAAACTAAAATGGCAAAGTATATGAAAAACCAACAATACAGAAATTATCATAAGAGGAAATAACTAAAACAGTCCAAAAAACAAATAATATTAGGCTGCAGTTGCAACATTTATTTATTTATTTATTTGCATTTGTTTTGTACAGGTTTTAGCTTCTATTTTCTTGTGACTGTATTTGTTTTTGTCTTTGTGTGTTTTGGAATTTGCATCATTCATGTGTTTGCAGCGTATTTCATTATTTGCTATGTTTTTGCACCTGTCAGTCACCATATAAGCAACCAATCTTAGAAATATAATCCACTAATTACTGCATCATAATTCAACTGTGATTAACAACATTTATGGGTTCTGGTCTGATTACCTACTGACCTGATAAATTACTAAATCACATACAAGTACTACAAGAACAATAGTACAATAAAAAGAAATTAAAATTTTTCTTCCATGGACAAATACTTTTCTAGACTACAGTTTATGTTGGGATCACATTTTAGACAGTTAGATTGTTTAGATGTAGCTCACCTCTTTCTAGATGAAGGCTGGTTTGATTTAAAATTTATAAGACCCCGCTTGGAACTAGTCTCCGATAGGTCCAAGGACGATGATTCCACTTCATCGTCAGATTGTTTGCTGTAAATAAAGTTGCTTAAGTGATGCGTTGCTCTAACAGATTGATGACACAAACAGTAGAAGGTCACTTCACCTCTTAGCTTTGCTCTGGTTCTCAGTCTGAGTTTCTCCTTCTTTCAGCTTCTCACTCTGCTCCATGATGCTGAGTTCAGGGCCACATCAACCTGCAAACAGTTTTTTAATCTACAGAGACGATCACTCACCTGTACTGCAGCTCTACATATTGTTTTTCTCTCACATCATTTGTTCAATAATGCTGCGTTCACACCAACATGATTCATGCGTCAAAAACACAATTCACAGCCTCGGTGCGCCTCCACATAGACTTTGAATGTAAACCAATGCTCAAAACGCGTTTGGTTTGAAGGCAGCATAAAACTATCAGCTGACATTATTATGCATCAATACAAGCCAACAAAGAAACACAAAGGGATCTGGCAAAAACACAGGAACTAATTTGGTACTTAATAATGAATATTTAAACAAAATGTTAACTTTCCTGTTACTAAAACATAAAATGAGGTTTCAACCTTCATATCTCTGTGTATGCACTTCGTTAATAAGTGCATACACGCTGTCAATAAATATGATTAGTCATTTAATATTAATAAAGTTGAAAGCTGTTTTAGTCAAACTAGCAAATGTGAGATAATGTTCTGTAAATGCCAACCTATGTTACGGAACAATTGGTGGAATGACATTGAAAATGGATGATGGTGTGTCTATACGGAATTGCTCATTATGATTTATTTCAAATTATGAGAAATAAATAATGTTAGATTTCATTTTCTGAGTTTTTTTTTTAATTACATTAATAGTCAGAGGTGGGTAAATTGTACTCAAATTAGAGAACAATTTGACTTTTACTCAAAAAAGTAAATCTGTCTAGAAGTAAAATAAAAAATCATAAAAAGACTACTGAAGTACTGGCTAACTGATCATTTGTTTTAATATTTAAAATTACGACGTCAGACAGACAAAAAGTTATCAACAAATTTTGACGGAAATCCACATTAAGGTATAATTAGGTTTCCATCCAGTCATAAATGATGCTCAACAATAATAATGTTTCAACGTTAAACCCCTGACCACCAACAAACCAACACACAGCCCTAACCGGAGTTTTGTTAGAAATAAATAAATTAGAGAAATTAAACGAGACCGGCTCGGATCATCCTTCATGACTAATCAGCTGCTGTTTGGCCGCATAATGAGAAATCTATATATTTCCTACAGTGTTTCCGTTGTTTCGTCCGCAATGAACGGATTGTCTTACCTTCAGTTTGAAGTTTGCAATACAGGAAAGATAAGTGAAAATAAATGTCAGAAATTTGTAGGTTTTTCCTCCAGGTGAGAGATCCGATTCTCTGTTTCTCTTCCCTGATTCACATCTAGTTCTGTGGGGTTTTTTCTATTTCCTGTTCCTCAGTTTATAGGTTTTGTTTACTGTAAGCCAAGTTGTCAGTGGCTACCTGCGGACACACCTTTCCCTGTTTCTCTGATGCAAATGTGGAAGTTTGAGCCCTGTGTGTATGGCAGGCCAGTTTAGCATACAATCTGTTTCGTCTGACTACAAATATTTAAAACGAGTTTTGATTAGAAACAGCTACATTTCGACTATTCTAAAGGATAATTTAAAATATCTGCTTTTATATTCTGAATAGTGAAAAAACACAATTCAAGATATCTCCAGTGTCAGTGTTTCCCACGGTGTGTTAGTGTGGGTTTAGTTTTTACATTTAGTTAAACAAAAACATGTTGAAGTATTCACTTTGGTTAAAATAAGAGCATGAACAGAAGCATTTATCTATTTAAAGAATTCTTAACAGTAAAAAACCAAAACTTTGACACAGATGTCAAATTTTATTTAACTGAACGTTTACAAAACAGCAAAGTAAATTAGTGCTTTAAAATTCATCTGGAAAATTAACTTAA
>CAEFZY010069333.1:0-137006 GCA_903066815.1 Brachyrhaphis roseni
TTTGACTTTCCCATTAAAGGTACACACACCGGCGTTGTCTTTTTTTTCCAAAAAAACACCAAACACCCCCCCTCCCTCCCCCCACCCGCCCACCCCCCCCCCCCCCCCCCCCCCCAAGTATTTATTCATGTATGTCTTCTATTAGCAACATTAGACCAGGCTGCTGAAAAATAAAAAGTGATTCACCATATCAACAGCTTTCTTTTTTATTTAACATAGTTATGTTTTACTAAAAACAATTATCAAAAATAACTCAAGTGTGTGTTTCATTGCATATTTAGTTCACATTCTGTACCTCTCTGTTTTTTTCCCACATTTTTTAGAGTAACTCACATTTCTCTCTGTTTATTGGTGCAGAGCCTGCTTCCAAAGGCACAATGCATTACTGGAGGACCACACAGAGCTACTTGCATAACAGACAAAAGACCTTAGCTATAGAATAAGAGTGTTTTGTTTGTTGTTTGTTTAAAATAAAAGCAGCATATTTCAGATCTCCATACAGAATTATCAGCTTGTCGTTTTTTTTATGTGGGCAGGTTGAGGACATGTGAATTTCCCGTCAGGTTTTAGTCTTCAAGGAGTCATTTTCTTCATCATTTTCTCTGTATTGACATGAAAGACGGGCCATTAATTACACAATTTCATTATTGTCATCGTTAACAAAGCAACACTGAGTTGAAGGGCCATAAAATGCCTCGATATTTTTGCCTGTAGTAGATAACTCTTAATTTCATTCTATTAACTTAGTATAAATACAGATTAGCTGGTCCTGGAGGCTAAAGTTTGTGACTCTAATGGGACAAAAATGTACAAGTTCAACAAGCAGGAAAACTTTTTCAAGGTATTGCAGTTGTTTTTTGTGAATGTTTTAAACAAATTAATAAACCCAAGCCTTGTGACTTATAGATACTTACAGGTAATGTGTCTGTGCTTGGCAGTTATTCTGTGCATCTCCTCGGTCGTCTTTATTTCCTCCTCTACTGCTTTTCTGTTTTCCTTAACAAAAGTGAAAAACAAACTGGGATTCTGGTGTGTTGTGAACTGTCTCTGGCCTTTTAAAGTCTTTTATTCTCCATACAGAGCTGAGTCAGAAATGCAACATTTATCTAGACAAACATCTGAATTAACTATTAATAAAGACAAATATGAATAAGGGCAGAACTAAAACTAATCTGGGTTCTTTATGCATAGAGACTGTATGAAGTGGGAATGGAGATAAACCATGTACTAATTTTATAATCTCCATCTGAGGAAAACTGATCCGTTATAATCTGATGCTGAAAGCCATGGTGCCCTCTGACCTTTTCATTTATAACCCTCCCTTATCATGAGAATATCAAACACACTTGTATAGATTTCAAATTTTCATCACACCACTTTCATTTCAAAATGAAAAACACAAAGATAGTTTTTTTTCTTTGTTGATTTTATCTTTTGCTGCCTTTGAGTTTTATTGTTGCTCTGCCCCTCGTTTTCCAGGCACATCGTGGTCTGTGGTCACATAACACTCGAGAGTGTGTCCAACTTCCTAAAAGACTTCCTACACAAGGACAGGGATGATGTCAATGTAGAAATTGTTTTTCTCCATAAGTAAGTGCAAATCTTTGTACTGTTGTGGATTGCAAGTGAAAACAAATTAACATTTTCATTAGAAATGCATCTTCTTAAATTTTCTGATTTATTATGAGTATTTTTCCCCCCCTCTTTCTCAGTATTTCCCCTAATCTTGAGCTGGAAGCCTTGTTCAAGCGTCATTTTACCCAAGTGGAATTTTACCAGGGTTCTGTCCTGAACCCACACGACCTAGCGAGAGTGAAGGTAACATATAATCCTTCTTCTGTGTGTATCTTACTGTCGGATTATGATATGTATTATGGGAAATTGTACGTCTGCTTGGTGCAATTTGTAGATTGAATCAGCTGATGCCTGCCTGATCTTAGCGAATAAATACTGTGCTGACCCAGATGCCGAAGATGCATCCAACATCATGAGGTTTCTAAAACTAGTTCACTTTTTCACTCAGTTTTTAAATCAGACTTTCAGATGTGCATTACCAGCTGTGCATTACTGTGCTTTACACACTTTTTGTAAATAATACAAGATTCAAGCTCCTTTTGTCTGTTATTAGGGTAATATCTATCAAAAACTACCATCCAAAGATCAGAATAATAACGCAGATGCTGCAGTACCACAATAAGGTTCGTATTCATCTTACTGTCTGTAAATATTTTAAGGCGTTTGTGTTGAGATTAATTACTTAACTGTTTTAATCTTCCTAAAAATGTGCAATGAGTAGCATTTTATTCCTTTCCCACAGGCTCACCTTCTGAACATCCCAAGCTGGAACTGGAAGGAGGGGGATGATGCCATTTGCCTTGCTGAGCTGAAACTCGGGTTCATTGCCCAGAGCTGCCTAGCTCAAGGGCTCTCCACCATGCTGGCCAACCTTTTCTCCATGAGGTCCTTTATCAAGGTACCCGCAGCTAGGTTTCATCTGTCTGTGGCATCAAAATAAGTGATTAGGAGTAATAGGTGCATATTTTGCAATTAAATGTCTCTAGTCGGGTAAAACTGGTAGAAAAATCCCCCAAAAGCCTTGCAATTCAAGAAAACTGAGTACATAATGCATGGCACATTTTTCAAAAAGTTATACAAATGAAAAACATGTATTCTTTTCCTTTCACTTTACAAATATGCACTACTTTGTGTTGGTCTGTCACAAAAGACCCTTTTAAAATACAGTGAAGTTTGTGTTTGTAACGTGACAAAATGTGAAAACAGCTTAAATGAACCACTTTCACATTTTGATAGAAAATCTTCTCTTTATTGCAGATTGAGGAGGACACATGGCAGAAGTATTACCTTGAAGGAGTAGCCAATGAGATGTACACAGAGTACCTGTCAAGTGCCTTTGTTGGGTTGTCCTTCCCAGTCATCTGCGAGTAAGCAGTAAAATATTAGCATTCTTTTCTAATGTTTTATTTCCTCCTTATATGCAGGTATTTTACAATATTGTATTGTATTGCAAGCCTGTTCATCAAAATATTGTATATTTTCTATGACATATTGAAAATGTTTTACCTTTAAAATTAAAAGATGAGAACTTTAACACCCACATTACATGGTAAACCTTTAGATTCAGGCTATTAAAACCAGCAGACATACAAAATATATTTTAATTCTGGTTATGGTATTCATGAAGAGTATGATTATCAGTGAACTATTTAATTTATCTTATTTTGGTATTTTGCTTTGCAGACTCTGCTACGTGAAGCTGAAGTTACTCTTGATAGCTATCGAGTACAAGTCTGATCAAAGGGAAAGCAGGTAAATGGATTGTTTGAGCTGTTTGGGTTCATTAAGTAATGCAGTGTTTGGTCTACGCTGTGAAGCTACTTTAAATCAGCTATACAAACTTCTATAAATTAGACAATTGCATTTTTATGAGTCACTTTCCAGATGCAAGTAAGCATTGTTTCTATGAGTTGCATCGATACCAATTCATCTGTATGTAACTGATGTCTAAATCGGTTTATCACAAGGCTCGCAACATACACTGATAATGAAAACAGAAATGGGTAATTCCTTAAGGTACACTGAACTAGTTTGGTTTTACACTCATTAGAAGTTTTGCTTCTACTTAATAAACCGAAGCTAAACGTCTGATTCCAGCAGCATGTGTTACTTCTGGCAGTTTGGACTAAATAACTTTTTGCCCTACTTTCCCAGCACTTTGATCAACCCTGGGAACCACGTGAAAATGCAGGAGGGGACCCTGGGCTTTTTCATTGCAAGTGATGCCAAAGAAGTAAAAAGGTGATTAATTGGAGATTAAAAAGTATCTGATAGTTAAACATTACAGTCATTTTCTTAACTGAGGAGACAGGATCATGAACATGTTTTCCAGAAAACTTGAAATTTTGTGGAAGGTAGAAATTAATGTAAAATGCAAAATCAATCAATACATGAAAATGTAATGTTGAAATGAATCATTTCTAATAAAGACTCATCAAGGTCCAACTACAAAATGTACATTCTACTTTCATACAGTAATGTACAGATCATTAGTGTGTCCCGATAAACTGCACTGACTTTCATTTCAAATATAATTCAAAGATTTTCTGCATTTCACAGCTGTCTTTAAACTTTTTTTCAATAGTAACTTGAAACAGCACCATGAATTTATTCTCTTTTTCTCTCCTTATTCTGCAGGGCGCTGTTTTACTGCAAGGCCTGTCACGATGATATAACAGATCCCAAAAGAATAAAAAAGTGTGGATGCAAGAAATGTAAGTTGTCATACAATAAAACTGTGTCTGGTAATTTAACTTTTAAACATTTATGCACAGGTCAAGATGAAGGTAGAACTGGAGAGATATTTGATTTTAAAAACTACAGTTGCTTCTCTAAGTATTTTTCTCCTCTCCAATGAACTGAAGACATGCATATACATAATTGATCACTTTTAACAAAGTCAAATTTATTTGTACAAGACTCTTAAAAACAGCTAATCTTGACCAAAGTGCCTTACTGCTAACTTTTACAGTTTGATTTCTCAGGTCAACACCAGTTTAACAGCAAATACAAACTTTCAGGGTTTTCATCTGAATCTAAATCTTTTGAATTCCTTTTAAATGAGTTTTGTGTTCTCTAGCTGTCTTAGTTTGTGACCTCGATGTTTGTTCTGTTAACTAACTTTAATATGCTGTCATGTTAGCAGGCATTCAGACAGACTGTTAACGCCACAGATACCCGGATAGATCTTGCGATAGTAGACAAGAAAAAAAATATCATGTTGTTAAATCATCTTCAAATTGTTTTCCTTATTTCATTAAAACCAACACATAACTTTCGCATTTCATATATTCTTTTTTTTTTTGGCTGCTTGGGAACATTAAAAAAATTCACTTCCTAGTGATATATTGTGAGTAATGTGGGTTTGTTTCTGCTACAAAAACACAGCCTGCTACCTGCATCCCAGACTGAAGCGACCTGTTTGAATGCACAGTGAATGCTGCATGTAACGATGGATGTTTGCTGCCTGGACCCCAGTCATTGTCATGTGTTGCTATTAGACTGACAATTACATAAATGATAAATATTATTAATACATTTAATTTAACAATATTTTATTTTTAAAATTTTTGCATAAATATGAGGAAAAGTAAATTAATTATGGGAATTCTGCACAGTTTAGTCTGTAATTCTCAATTGTACCACAAGGTGTCACCACTGGCCAGTGAAATAATAACTGCACATCTTATTGGACTCATGTCAAAATAATTTGACCTTGTGCTGTTTTGTACAACTGTTAGAATGTCTTTTTCTGGTTTCTGTATGCAATATAAGATTTGTTTTTGTTTTTGTGAAAACAGTACATTTGATTTACTTTTTTCTGTAGAAGTGTTTGGATTTAACTCATAGCACAGTGCAAGATTATGACCATTTGCTGAGATATGCAGTGTCTTAGAAAGTAGTGAGCATAAGCTTGTTGGGGTCACGATTAGATGACGGTGAAGGGGTAAAGGCAGGAAATATATTGTTCCACAAAGTAAAAATTTGGAAGAAAAAAACCTAAATCCAAATAAGTTCTAAAGTTTGTAATCTGTCACAACAAAGCTGAACATGTTCATTCTTGCAAAGGCTTTGTTCTGCAGCCTGCCTGCCTTTGCACTCTTCTCCCCCATAGCGACCCTCCACATTAACCTGCTCTTCCTCTCCTCTCGTCTGAACCCATGACTGTAGCCAAGACACCTGCCTACAAGAGAATGAGACTGGCATGTTGCTTTGATCGCAGGCGCTCAAAGTGGGAGCGCTCTTGCATGCCGGTTATAGTGCGTTGTAACTTGGACTCCCCTCATCGGGACATCCCACTCTCTGCTCTCTCTGTTAATGATTGCTCGGCCACTTTACGTGCCTGTAAGTTGTCGCCGTGACGTGTGCTCTTCACTGTGCTCTGTGTTGACTTTGCAGTGTGTCTGCGGCTTCTGTTCTTTCTGGCTTTAGCTGCCGTGTCCTCACTTTCTAGAACATATAGTTCAGGTCAGAAGTGTACTTACCTTTCTCGCGTCATAGTAATTTGGACTTTTAATAATTTGCTAGAGTTGCTCTTTTTTTCAGCATGGAATAAGTTTACAACTTCAGTGTGTTTTAACAACCAGACTTAGACGCACGTTTAAATTGGTTATTTGGTCTGTGTGGTGTTGGAACACTTAGTTATGGCCAAAGTTTCAACGATCTAGCAGCTGCTGATTTAGATTTGAAGTTGGGTACTACAACCCCACGGGCTAATGCTGCCACCACGTTTGGTACAGCATTAAGCTGTGCAGCTGTTATGGGTGCACTTATTCACACATTGGTGGAATACTTAAAAAAGGAGAACTACCCTTTGAATTTGCTGGCCTGGTGTTTTATCCAGGGACATTTGCTCAAATCATAAAAGAACCTTAAATGTTTTTTTTTTAACAAATTGTATCAACTCCCTAGAATCTCTTGACATATACTAGAGTGAACTTTCTTTATTGGTACCTCCCTAGTTTATCTAAATCTTTTCAAACTAGTGGAATAGTTTTGATTCAGAAGGGTTAAACTTGAATGTGGCAGGATTTTTGACACCTATCAAAACCTGGTTTTGGAACCAATGTTAGGTGAACTCTGCCAATTCTGGCAAGATGATTGGTCAAAAAACAGACCTGTAGGTATAAATAGATCTGTGTGGGTCTGCATTAAAAGCAGATATCTGCACCCATATATTTGTTTTCAAAGAACCCTTTAGTAGTTTTTGTATGAACATCTCAAGCAGAAAAAATTAACCATAAAAAAAAATTCTTAAAAGCTCAAATAAATGACTTTTGTGCCTGTTAAGAGTGTTTTTAAACTCCTGACCAGAACTGCAGATGTTTGTTTAGCGTTTTGACTGTTGAGTCAGCTGGTGCTTGTCTTTACCTTTGCATTGTCTTGTTTGGAAGCTATTTCTCTCTGTTGTGAGGCATGCAGGTATTTTGTTTAGAAATTGTCAATCAAAAATTGCCTTTGCATAAATTAAACAAACAGATAACCAAACATTATGTTTTCTCAGTTAAGGCTTTGCAGGACGAACAGTAAATGTTCTTCCTAAAGAAGAAATAAAGCCTCCTGTACGCATCACTGCAGCAAAACTTTAGATACACACACACCAACACAAAGTCACTTTTGGAGGATTTTAATGCATTTTTCAGCAAGATTATTTTGAAGAGAGTTTGTTCATGTTTTCCCAAGAATAAGTGAATAAAATATATTTAATCCAAATACATCATTAACCAGCCCTGCAGAAATGAGAAATGCAGGATTAGATATTATTAAAAGTAGATGGCACCGAGAATTTAAAAGTGATCTTGAGAACACCTGAGGGGAATTTCCTTTAGGAGACTTCAGCACATATTGAGGTTAATGTAGTGGCTTTATTAAATTAGGATGAAAAGCTCTGAGGGTAAAATCAGCAACATGTTGAGCAGATAAACTAGTGCTGTATTTTCTGGATGTGCTTTGTAGCTTTTAGTTTCCTAACCCTGAGTGAAGTCTGCAGTAAGAGGATTGGAACAAAGCTGGATCTTATGTGGAATAACAGAGAGTGCTGGATCGTATGCAGTGTAAAAGAATTGATTTCAGATGAACGGCAATCTTTAATTCAGGTGTGACTTCCCTTTAAAGGCTGAAGGGGGGCTGTTCTGATGCATGGCAGCAGACTTACAGAATGCGTCTGAGGTTTCAGAGCAGTTTGCTGGAAAACATTTTAGACTGCCATACAATTTTAGTAAATATCTCCAGATCAAAGACCATTCTGAGCGGAGTTAAGCTTCTTTGGGCATTTCCACCCCTCGGCGTGCCTTCCAGGGCTGTTTGCTGTGAGATTTGCCTGGCTAACAGAGCCCCGGCATGGCTGCACATCCGCTGTCGACACAGTGCGCAAGACACACAGAGCAAGGCCTTATGCGGCCTGACGTGGAAATTATGTTTGCATTTTCATTTTTGGAATGCTACCGGTTATCATGAAACTCAGCCTGACAGTTCGTAACCACCAGGCAAACCAAGATGCCCCCGCCCTCCTCTGCTTTGCTCTAGTTGTGGGACAGATGCTAGCCTGTTAGTCCTGTGACTCTGCTCGCGCCCTGCAATTGCAGGCGACAGATGCCAGGACCAGCAAGGTCCCTGTTTGAACATCGCTGTCACCATCGTGCCTTAAGCTCAATGCATGACCTTTATTGTGAGCAAGGGGTCGAAATAAGTCACTAATGAGCAAGTGTGGGATTCATGCACACAAAAAAGTGACTCACACAAACTTCTGCACATTCATGCTGGTTCTCATGGGCAAATCTGAGAAATGAGAAAGTGATTTAAGGAACAATTTGATTATTTATTTTGGTAACACAAAGCTCAAAATCAAATACTAACCTTCTTGAAGTTGTAAGAGCTGAAGAAGATGACATTTTAATTACGACTATAATGAATAATGCTGGAACAGAAACCTCTTAAAAATATATACTAACTTCATATTGTTTAAATGTCTGACATATATGTTCCATATTTTTCTTAATTTATTTGACTTTTGTTGTAGATTAAAATAATCCGAACATTTGAGCTTCGTATGGACACATTTTAAGACTTTTGTCAAGTTTTTCTTGCAAACTTTCATAATTATGGCTTGCATTTAATGCAACCTAACCTACAGTTTCTCAAAAAATAGAAATTACCCCTAAGATCAATAAAAAGCATGTTTAATACAAAAATGTGATATTATGGCCCACACCATCACAGGGAAAACTGCTGACTAAACAGACTTAACAAGGAGGGTAAACTACAAAAGTGCAGCGCTAAAGAGGCTGGCTGCTTATGGAGTGCTGTAAGCAATCATATAACCAGAAAGTTGAGTGGAAGGACTTTTTTGGGGAAAAAAAGATACACTAGCAGCAGGGATAACCACATGTTTGAGGAGATTATGAGCAAATTCAAGCCAAAAAAGATCCTGGAGGTGTGGGCTGTGGTTGGAGTATTCACCCATACGAACCACTGAGCAGATAAGTGTAAATAAACACCCAAAATAAACTTTCAGAGTGCTGCTTTTACTGGCCTGTAACAGCCAATCTGGCCTACAAAGGCTTCCTCAGACTTCTCAGAAAGATTCTGAGAAAGCTGAAATGCTAGTCAAAGGTTTTAGAAAATTATTTTTATGCGCCACCTGGACTCTGGGGGTTAATTACCAGCAATTTTGTTTGGCAATTTTTTTTAAAGTCTCAGGAAAAAACTAATTAGATTGTGATTTATATATTTATTTTGCTTGCTAATTTTCACAGTCAATTAACAAACAAACTAATTGTCTGATTAATTAATGTATAAAATCATTGTAGCATCTCAGCTTTGACTTCTAAATTTAATAATTAAAAAAAATAAAAAATAGTTATTCAACATGAATGTCTTCTTTTTTATTTCTACTCTCTAATTCCTGTTGTCTTCAAGGTTCATTTCTGTATTTCTTTTCAGTGCCTTAAAAGACAAACTCCTCAACCTTCTATCCACTGTTTTCATTTTTAATTTGCCCTTCATTGCTGTCTGTTTTCCCCTGTAACTTCTCATTCATCTCTGTATTTTCCTCAGCTAAAAATAGCTATAATGGATATATCAAATCAAGTAAGTGCTGATTTCCTCTTCCTGACGTCTCTCTCTAACACTTCCACATGCGCATTTTCAACTGTCACCACCTGATCTGTCTCTAACCTGCTGTATTTCAACCATCTCCTCTGTCATCATCCATTACTGTATTTTGCATTCAAAGCCGGAGGAAAATGTTTCTTTACGCTGGGTGTCGCCACTAAGGGGTGCTGCTGCCTCGCTATATGTGTGAATACATTAAATGACTGATCAATTCAAAATGTAACAAAAATGTTTTGAGTAAACATATGCATGAATCCCAAAATGGCATTTTTTTTCTGGAAATAAATAATGTATAAATATATAAAAGTAAAAGTAAGAATTGATATAATATTTTGGCATTTTTCATTTAGCCATCAGGCAAGTGTCATCCACTTCACTTTGAAAGGATCTGTGCAGCAAATCTGCCACATTGTGTTGTCCTGAAGAAGTGCTGCTCATGTTTGACGTGAGGCAGATATAGAGGAGGTCTGAAACAGGGAGGATAATCTGCTAGACAGCTGACTGTTAGAATAATCATCTCTCTTCTCCAGTCTTAGCTTCCGGACATTTTTTCCCCTTAACTTAAATAAGCATTCCTCTTCTCTCTCTTTTATCGTCACTAGTTTTTACCTCCTTTTATTATCACTGCCTTAGCCTGAATTCCACTCCCCGTCCTCTGTCAGTGATGAGCTGCACACAGCAACGGTGGCTGCTATAATTCACAGTGTCACCTCCTTCTTCTTGTGGCACAACAATCGCTAAAGCACCTGAAAGCAGGTTTATTAATTTATGTGTATAATAAATATAAAAGTAAAATGTCAAAAGGAACATTTCATCTACGGTGAATACGAGCTGGTTAAGTGGCGTTAAATAAAAATGAGGTTTTGTTCAATTATTCAGATATTAGCATTCTTGTGCCAGAAAGAGTTACCCACCCAAACTAGTGATTGTACTTTAATTATTAACTTGTTTCATTAACACACACACACATAAAGGTCTTATTGAAGTCACTTTAAATGAAGTCTTACCTTACAGCGCCTTGCAAGAGTGTTTATATAGCCCTCAAACTTTTCCATTTTTTGTTACGTTAAAACAACAAAGTTTGATACATTTGATCTGGATTTGATATAATAGATTTACACAAAGTAGAGTGTGAAGTGAAAGGAAAAGGCTACATGTGTGTTTTTGCAATATGAAAAGTGTTATGTGTATTTTTATTCAGCACCCTGTATAAATACTTTGTAGAACTACTTTTGGCATCAATTATATCTGCAAGTCTCTATATAACATCTGGAGATTAACATTTTTGTACTTTCTTTTTTGCAACAAAGCTCAAACACAGATTGGATTAAGACCATTTGTAAACATGAATTTGTAAGCATTGTCCATGTTTTTTCTGTCTCAGCTAACTAAAAGCAGCTTTGCAACATGAAGCAGCAACCACATGTTTCACTTTGGGGATGGTGCATTCAGGGTAATGAACAGTGTTAGTTATTCGCTATGTGTAGCGTTTTGCACAAGGGCCAAAAGGTTCAGTTTTAATCTCATCAGACCAAAGCATCTTCTTTCACATGTTTGTTGTTAAGTGACTACTTAATGTAGGTTGCACTTGATTGTATTTATGGGCATTAGAATAATGTAGATGTGCAAATGCACACCAAGTTTTTTTTTAATAAAAAAAAATTATATAATTTTTCTTTCACTTCACAATTACCAAAACCATACTTTGTTTTGGTCTGTCTCTTAAAAACAATAAAAAAAATTATTTGTATGAGTTTATGAAACTTTAAAAAAATTTTAAAAAGTGTTATCAACACTTTTACAAGGCACTAAATGTTTTACTGGACAAACTAAAATATTAATCTACTGAAAGAAAAATGTAGTGCCAATGATGATTTTTTTTATATATTCATTTATCCATTTTAAGCTGACTTAAAAAAATCCATCAGACAGCTGTTGATTTTGACTCCTCTTCATTTAGCAGTAAACAGCAGCCCTGTAACCCAACCGCCACCTTATCAGTCCAAATCAGCCAAACTGAACCATGTCTCAGCCAATGTGGTCTCTAGGGGCCCCCACAGAGTTGTTGCTGTCCCCGTTCCCTTGGTAAACAACCACAAGGGAAGCCTACTGCCCCTCACCAAGCCCTCTGCCCTGAAACTGAGCCTCGTGGGCTCCAGAGACCTGGCCCAGGTCGGCCGGCTGCCAGGGGTGGCAGAGGAGACTCGTCAACTTCAGCGGGCGCGAAGCCTGCCGGTGAAGTACAGATACCACCCCGGCCACCACAGTGTCACCACACTCAGTCGGCGGCAGTGTAAGAGCCAACTGCACCACCTCCCTCCTACTCTTGCTGTGTTAGGCAGGCCTGTGTTCAACAATAGTACAACCAAAGCATGTGCTTGCCAGGCTGGAGTGGCTGCATGTGTAGCATTCTTTACTAATGACCCAGCCTGAGCAGCTGTCAGCTGCGAAACATTAAATATTAAACAGGCCGAGCAAAGATGTGAAGGGCCCCGAGTGTTGGAGCATCCCTCTCCACTGGCGGCCCCGTGTACTTCCACTTGCTCCATTATGATGTCAGTCTTAGACATGCGATCAGTGCTGGAAACCCTGAGTTCATCTGCAGAGGAGTGTCATCTACGACTTTATTAATTTTAATGAAAGCACTTGCAATTTCTTCATATGTTTGTAAAGAAAAAAGCAGATGGAAAAAAAGTATTCACAGCTTGAATCGTCGCTGAAAAGATACTCAAGTGTGTCTTTAACAGCCTTAACACACTATAACAAGCCATTCCCCCAGAATGGTGGCTGTTAAAGCTCCATCAGTAAAACTGCTTCTCTTGGCTCCTCCTGTTTATTTTCCTGCCGACTTGTTCCCTTCTGAGCTGTGATATTACCTTGTGAAAATATTTGCCTGATTGCTTGACCCATGGGATATACTTATCCTTCAGTCCCGATGAAGAGCTCAGCTCGGTTTGGTGGAGTGATAAAGGCAATGTCCGAGGGGCATCTCCGCTGTGCGTAAATCACCCTGGCACGGGGGCCAACCTAATTACATGAGCCATGGCCGCCACTCCCAAGATGAAGGAACACTAGAAATTTAGAGGAGATTCTCTACTGCCCCTCGTTGTACTGCAGGATGCTTAATATGTGAAGACTTTAAATGAATGACTAAAATCAGAATGCAAACAATATATTGCAAAGCCGCTTTTTGCCTGCAAGGTAAGAGAGTGACTGTATACCAATAGCTTTTTTAATCAAATAAAAGGCTATTGGTCTACTTCCTTTTTACTTAAAAAGAAGTGACTCAAATGTAGCTACATCAATATATTAAGCTTAATGTAGTCATCTTCATTCACAGGGCCTGCATTGTGACAGTAAACTTTCTTTAACAGACATAGTCACATCCTGGCAGCAGTTGGAAAAATACCTTACATTAATAATAAATATTGAGAAATTTCAATATCATGAGAAGATCTCATTGACCCTTACTATATCATTATGTTAGATATTTTTTTATCTAGATTACAGGAGTTCTCTGGGTACAAGCTGGATTTTGGTAATCAGCATGAGGGTTCATGGCGGCACTCTTGCACGTTTGCATTTCTAAATATATCCATAAAAAACATCTGCCATTATTTTCTGTCTGCATTGATTGTCTTCTATTTCCGCTCAGCAACATTCCAGCCTGTTTGTGTCCTGTCTCTTTAAACTCATCGACCTCTCTCTCTGCTGTATCATCTCTTCATGCTACTTTTACTTAATGTCTGATAACGCCGCCCTCCTCATACCTTTACATTTTGTTTTAGTTGAAGAGGACCAACAGACAGCTCTGTCACCCAAAAAGAAGCAGCGCAATGGAGGCATGAGAAATTCTCCAAACTCCTCGCCCAAGATAACAAGGTATGACACTGATATCTCATGAAGAACATCTCGAAGAGCATGTTCTGTAACCCCCAGCCCACTCCCTGAACCCATTTTTTCGTCAAAAAACATGTCAGACTTGCAAATGCCACATGGTTTCATGTGACAACTAGAGACTCCAGCTCTTAAACAGGTCTGGCACTAATGACAGCACCTAGCAGGGAGAGAAGCTCTAAAGGATGGATAGCCCAAGGCTATTCATCTATTGTCGGATCCCTCCGAGGTCTTTTCAGCACGTTAGGCCACAGATGATATGTATCATCGCAATGAAAGGCGAATTCAAATGTTACCTTGCTTTTATCTTGTCTCATGAAATTAAATCAGCACTTATTGATCCTGACTTAAGATAACACTGTTATTCAACAAGAGACCATTACCAGAATGATAATAGTAGCTCTCATTGTCATTAAGTGCCATGTGATGAGAAAGCCATGCAGCAGGGAGGACCTGCAGCTTGATGTATATACAATGGAACAGATGTAATTTCATTAAAACTGACAGATGACTTTATTTTAGCATTGGGTAATATGGGGACTGCTATTTGTTTGACATTTTTAAACCAAACCCACTTGCCTATATTATTTAACATTGCAAGATAATGTGCAGGTAGGCAGTAAGCAAAGGTTAGACAAGTGACTTTGTTGTATTATGAATAAAAGTATTTACATTCATTGGTTAGTTAGCATTTCCTTTGATCGGAGGCCTTGGGTTTTTCAGGGTGGGTGTTTGCCCCCTATTTGATTTGCTTCAAAGTGTTCAGGTTGAATTGCTACAGGGGTTTTCCGGACTCTTGGGTTACAAAAACCCGAGCTTTTCCAGCACTGTAGCCATCAGCCAAATACGAACCCACCAAACCGATCCATCTACTCACCACACTAATCCACAGCAATACAGGTGGATGTGTTATTCCATTCAGCGCCTGCTGTCTACACGCTGGAGAGGGATTTAATGCGGTTGCCTAAGGGATACTTCATTGCAACAAGCGGAGGAAAAAAAACATCTGGGTGTATACTGTATCAAATGTGTTTTTATAGGACCTGGGGCCTCAAGGCCTTTGTAAATAAGTAATGATCAACAGATTGGCTGTGGGTTTTTGAAGAGCAACCCTTTGTCAGTTTACATGACGGGAGGGTTTTCAAAGACATTTCTAGGCCTCAGTGCTTGTGTAAGTTTCAGTAGGACAAAAATAAAGGATGTGCATGCAATTTCATGCATCTACACATTATCACATGTATGTCTTGTTACAACCAATGTTTCCACCAGCATTGTACACTAGACTTACTTTATTTTTTTTATTTTATTTTATTTTTTTTACATGATTTGTCTTGACAGAATAGTTGAAACTCAAGACTGGACGGACAGCATCTGTGAACATCAGTTCTTAAATCCTGCCAGAGATTCCTAATTATATTCAAGTCTGGATTAAAACATGATTGTTCTCTTTGATAAAAAAAAAAACAAAAAAACATTCCATTGTAATTCTGGCTTTATGTTTGTTTTCCTGTTGGAAGTATAGTGCAAGCTCAACTCAGTCTCAAGTATTTCTAAGCCTTTAACAGGATTTTTTTCTTAAATTGACCTGTATCCATTCATCTTTTCATCAACTTTGACGAGTTTCCCTGTCCTTGTGAAAGTAAGGTATGCCTACAGCGTGACACTGATTTGTATAACTGTGGGGATGTAATGTTAGATTGAAGGGGCTGAACAGATATGCACCAAACAATTTTCTGATACATAGTTTTTATCTGTTGCAAAAGTTTGAAACACATGCATATTTTGTCTTGCACTTCACAATTACACACCAGTTAGTGTTGGGCTGTCTCATACAACCCCAATAAAATACACAGAAGTTTGAGTTGCAATGTGGGAAAGGTTCAAAAGGTATGTGGTCTTGTGCAAAGCAGTATTGTTGGTGACTGCCTTTTACATCTCATGATTCATTAAGGTCTTCTAGAAGTCACGTGACCTTTTGATTTATAGTGATGTTAGGTAAAATAATAACAAAAAGAACTGTGGCGTCACAGACAACCTACACTTATTTCCGTGAGGCTGTGTCGCTCCCACTTCCAGCACACTAACGCGTCCCGTCTGGAGCTCCGCAATGATGACCTCTCTGAAATTAACACCCCTTTCACAGCCTCCTTGATGGGTCATAAGACACATCTAACTGTGGCATGTCAAAACGTGTTTGGTCACATCTAAGCGCCTTGACATACACGTCATGTCTGCCACTGCACTGCCGAGGCAATTGGCGGTGTAGGATAGTGACAGGCCGTCATGGCTGACAGTGAGCGATAGCTATCCTGGCAGAGCTCAGCCTCACCAGTCATCTCTGCAAGGACAAACTGAAGTGACAACGGCTCCACTGAGTGAGTGCTCAAACATTTGACTTTTGATGAAATATTTAGCCAAGGTGTAAAACCTCTAAGTGCTTTCACTTCTATTAGAACTTTCATTTAAGGTCAAGCTGATTAGACAAAATACTGTTGGAGAAACAGAAAATAACATGTGGTTATCCCATTTTTTGATAAATTTGATACACTTTTGATAAATATACAATATGACAAAACCAGAGACTGAATGGTAAAGTTACTTGTTAGAAAACATGGCAATTACCAAAAGAGATGGAAAAGTAGGATTATCAGTAGTCTAAAGGCAGTCATTATAAGAAATGAGGGTCACACAACCCATGGGTGAACTCTTTCACCTGGCCTTCTGAGGCCACTAACGTAGCTACTGAAATAACTTGCACATTTTTTAAAAACTAACATCAGAGTAGCTTCCGTCAACACTTCCTTCCTTAATTGTCTTTGGTTTCAACGGAAATGTGTTGACGCGATCTGTATCCCCAGATTCATGTTGTGACTTCCATGACATTGTACTGAAAATTTTTACAACTCAACGTTTGACCTATTAAGTGAGTAAAATGTATTATTTAATTATGTGACAAAAGAAAACAAGATACAAATGCTATGAAGTCCCACCCAAAGAGAAGTATGTGTCTATTAGATCTTGAGGCAAATAAAATTACATAACATTAACTATATCCCCTCAAAAAAGATATTCTTTTAGAAATGTGTACACACAGCACCTGCTGAAAGTGTAAGTTCAACTCAGTCTCAAGTCTTATTCAAATGCAAAAAAAAAAAAAATTAATATTATTAACAAACAATATGCTAGCTCTATATAACATAAAATTTGACTAAAGTTGGGTCTTTCTACAAGTATTGTGCACATAAATTCATTGTGCATGCAGTCTATTGTTAAATTAAAAGCCAACTGACTGAGTGGTAGATAGTGACAGAAAATACATTTCCTTCACCAGCTGTATCGGCTCTAGAAAGGACATCCAGCTCTTGCCTCGGGGTATTTGAGCCCAAAGGCGAGTTTTTTGGCTTCAGTCTCTCGCAGCCTGAGGGATGGTAGTTTCAGCTGACACTTTCATGCATACTTAACATGTTATTTTAGATGGCATTCTTTTAGAGCACTCACATGGATTAAAGACATTCTCCTCTTATGGAGAGATGACTTGAAGCATTTTAAAGGTTTTGGACAGGGACAGAAGGCTGCTGTCTGGAGTGTTTTAGACATATTCAGCTGTGGTCTGAATCTGACAAAGTAAATTTATAGCATGTGCTCTGTAGTCATCCGCATAATCTTTCAGTTGGTGATTTTTTTTTTACATTAATCTGTTAAAAAATATATATATAACACATGAGACTAAGGTTCCTGTGGATGAGATTATAGGGATTTTTACAGTCAAAAGTCTGAATTTATATATGCTATGGACAGTATGGTAGATGGCTAGCATCATGCCGTGACAGTGGTAAATAAAATATTGAAATTTTAAAACATCAGGCAGCTACATTTATTTTACTGGTTGCCTGGGCATGCCAAGAAAAACCTACTTCTTATCCTCACAAATGTTAACATTAGAGTTTGTCTGTGTCATCCATGTGGGTTTAGTGTATAAATATTTGTAAAAGCTCAATATGGAAAGTGTTGAATATGGCAGAGGAACTGTGATGCTGTGGGCAGGTTCGTCTCTCAAAAGGCCCTAAGAACTTTAGGGTTTATGCCATGTTTTAGTGCATGGCATAAACTATTTGAAGTACCAAAATATTTTAAATAAAAATCTATTGGCCTCTCCCAGAAAATTAGAAATAGATCATATTTGGGCCTTTCAATGGAAAGATAATGGCAAACATATAATAGAAATGGTGCCCAAATCAGCCTTTTATGGATACTTTTCAACAATTTTATACAGTGTTAGCCAAACATATTGACACGAGCAAACAAATCGTTCTCAATTTCTCTTTGTCCAATTTTTCTAGAGTTATTATTCTTTCTTCAGCACATCCCCTGCTTTTCTATACAACTAATTTCCAGACAGGCTGATCATGTACAGTTATGCAAATGTTTTATGTAATATGTCACAAAAATCAAGGACATAATAAGGAAAGTCTTTTAGTCTTTAACCCCGTGATAAAATCAAC
Source organism: Brachyrhaphis roseni (assembly GCA_903066815.1). NCBI lineage: Eukaryota > Metazoa > Chordata > Actinopteri > Cyprinodontiformes > Poeciliidae > Brachyrhaphis > Brachyrhaphis roseni. Next base: position 18,087 of record CAEFZY010069333.1, read on the forward strand.
TGTAGTCCAACCACATGCTCCCATAGTTATAGACCTCTTTAGCGGTCAATGACAAGTAGATTGAAGCTAAACCCCTGTGCTCGGTGCAATTTGTTTATATAGCCCTGATGGTCTGTTTAAACATTAATACCCTTCACTTTGGAAAGCAAATACGGATGGGCAAATTGCTGAAATATTTAAAATCTGGTCTGTTAACGCTTTTACCACCCAGCACACTCCCATCTCAAGCTCTATGCGGTAAGGGGGCGTAATTGCATCTCCTTGCTCATGCCAGTCAAGGTGGTGTGTTGCTGTCATCTACTTCCGCCTGATTGCTGCTGCTGATGTCACTTTGCTTGATGACAGAGCGGTTTTGTTGACATTTCTGCAGATGGCCTTTGACAGCAATGAGCATAGAGCAGGAATATCTAGAGAGAAAAAAATACTATTTGGAGTTCAACTCATGTATTTTTTTTAATTTAAAATACTTGTCGTCTTGAATTCTTGAATCTAAAGCTACTCAGTTCAATAATCTTCTGTTGTTTTTGTCCCTCTAACCTTCTGATTCAACTAGACACGACCCACTCCTCATCCCAGGCAGTGAGCAGATTGAGACCATGGATGAGAACATAAAGAAATACGACTCCACGGGGATGTTTCACTGGTGCCCGTCCAAAGATATTGAGAAGGTCATCCTGGTGGGTCCTGATACCTCTGTTGAACACAGTTCATTTGTCCTGACACTCTTCTCTCTCATGAAAGATGTGCATTGTCACAAAGCCACATCAAAGATTGACGAGGCACACAAACACTCTGTAATGAGGTGTTTGACATGTCATTTGCTATGCACAGGGTCTGTGCATAGAACATTTCCTGCACTAATACATGTGCCATTTTTCATATCACTTTAACATCATATCTATAGGCAGAGCAGTTTGCGTGAAAATAAATAAAGCAGTAACACGTTTCATGTTTCTGTCACAAACACCTATTTTTCATCATATTGTTTCCCTCTCAGACCCGCAGCGAAGCAGCTATGACTGTTCTGAGTGGACATGTGGTGGTGTGCATCTTTGGAGATGTGAAATCAGCGCTGATTGGTCTGCGAAACTTTGTCATGCCCCTGAGAGCGAGCAACTTCCACTACCACGAGTTGAAACACATTGTGTTTGTCGGTTCCCTTGAATACCTGAAGCGCGAGTGGGAAACTCTTCACAACTTCCCCAAAGTATCCATTCTGCCTGTAAGTATTTTCAAAATCTGCCTTTCAACCAGTCATTTATGAAATAAACAGGATTGTTGTCCTCACATTAACATATTTGAAGTAATGAAAAAATTGCTTGCCATGTAACAATTACAACACTATTTGGTGCAAGATATTTTTAGCAGAAAAATCTCAAGTTTGAGAACTCTATTTCTTGTTTCACGTTATTTAAGTAACAAATATTTTCATCTCTCCTTCTCGAAGGGCACACCGTTGAGCAGGGCTGATCTGAGGGCTGTCAACATAAACCTCTGTGACATGTGTGTCATCCTGTCAGCCAATCAGAACAATATTGATGATGCATCACTGCAGGACAAAGAGTGCATCCTGGCGTCACTTAACATCAAATCCATGCAGTTTGACGACAGCATCGGGGTCTTGCAGGCCAATTCTCAAGGTAAGTAGCGCCCTATCATAGTTCACTGCCTCGCCTGGGAGGGACAGGGCCCCGGCACAGAAAATATTTGCTCACTGCGAGCTGCATGGCTGACCTGTTGTCGCTGCGTTTGACAGTAAACCTTACTGACTGTTCCTCAGGTTACTGTAACAACCGGTTACCTCACAAACCTCAGTGGTGGCAACAAGCACATCACTGCCACAAAAACCTTTGCTTGACATTTACAGTCTTATTTTTCAGCAACTGGGGCTGCTTTGTGTACAATATTTTCTTAACCCATTAATATTACATGTTATAGGTTTATAAAAAGAACCACCAGAGCATTCAGTTAGAATCAGATGGTCTTCCATAATGTAGTCAATGTTCAGCTTTAGAAGAAATGCTTTTAGAAACCTTTTGACCTGAGGAGAAGGAAAAAAACCTGACAATTTCATTATTCGTCTAATACATGTATGACCTCACATTTGCCTTAGTCAGCAGTACGTGATGGATGTCAAAACATGGCCCATGTATTATACATACAGCATCACTGATTTAATGTGCTTACTTGTCAGTCTGAGGAAACCAAGAAATGTCAAGTCAATCTGAATTCAATTTTGCATCATTTATTTTCTCTTTCATGGCTCCGTTGTACATGTTTTTTTTTTTTTTTCCTGCATGTGTGTAAGAGGTTTCCGCCTCTGTGCACACATCGTCTAAGGGGAACAAAATGAGCCGTGTGTCAAATCTATTATACATGGACTAATATTGGTTGCTTACATGAATACAGTAACGGTGCACTTAGCCTGTAAGCCTTACAAAAGTATTCATACCCCTTGAACTTTTGTACTGTTTGTTATATTGAAACATGTAATAGAAACTGCTCTGGTCAGATGAGACTGGAATTGAACTTTTCGGCCTGTGTGCCATATGTGTGGAAGAAAAATCAGCAGAATGCTTCAGGGATGATTTTTTTTCAGCAGGGACAATAATTCTGGTCAGATGCAGAAGGTTGCCCTCCAGCAGATGAACCCAAGAGCTGCAATGGATCAAAGCATATTCATGTTTTAGAAAGGTCCAGACTTAAATCTGATGTTGCAAAACATGAACTGATCTGCAAACAAGAATGTGTAAAAATTTCAGTATCAAGATGAGAAAAATAGTGGAGTCATACCGCAGCAGGCTTAAAGTTGAAATTGCAGCATAAGGTGGTTCTACTCTTTCTTTTAATATTTAAGTGACCTTTGAAGGCAGTTGCTGGCCTTGGAATCTATTTAGGTGCATCAGTGTATAAAGAGTGGAATACACATTTACAGAGAAACAATGTATACATTTCTTTCCACATCACAATTACGCCTGCACTACTTTGAGCCGGTCTATCGCATCAAATCCCAGTTAAATACATTGTAATACAACTGAATGTAAAAATGTTTAGTTGGCATGAACACTTTTTGTGTCATTAACAGAAACAAGTTGTTTTTGTATGTGTGTGTCCATTAAGGCTTCACGCCACCAGGGATGGACCGATCCTCTCCTGAGAACAGCCCAGTCCATGGATTGGTGCGGCAAACCTCTGTTACTACTGGAGCAAATATTCCCATCATAACAGAGCTTGGTATGATTGCTGCTGAATATTTAATAGTTGATATGATAGCTGCAAACCACATTTCTCTAAAGTAGCAGTGATCTGAATAACCAGTTTTTGCTGATACCACACATTAACATTTTAGCTATTTTAATGTGTGGTTAACATAGCTAAAAAAGTGGATTTGTGTGTGTGTGTGTGTGTGTGTGTGTGTTTTTCCCCTTGTTGACTTGTAACAGTAACTGTTTTTCCCTCAACACTTGTCCAGCACCGTTAGCAAAGCAAGGCAAAAAAGTGCCTGTGATTTCATTCAGTCAGGATAAAAGCAGTGGGACCAGCATACAAATGATAACTGAGCTGGGTAAGAAGCGCCTGTGTCCTGTACTGCAGTGTTGTAACTGCTGCTGCCTCCATATCAGCTTTTTCTTTTGATTTCTCTTTGCTGCACAAGAAGCTCAGTCCATTCCCATGGCATCACTTTGAGCACATTTTACCCTTGGTTCTGGTTGAAATTGCCTGTCTTGTTTTGCTCCCCCCCTTATCTGAAAGCGAAATTTCTCCCTTTTATTTTTTCCAAGAATTACAGGGCCTTTGATCCCTTTAGAAGTCCTTGTGGCTGTTTTCGTAGCATCTTCTGTCAGATCACATTCTCTGGCCTGTTCCCTTCTTTCATCTCAGCTTTGTCCATATGACTGACATTTATTTCTGTCTGCACAGAAGGAGCAGTTCTCCAACTAAATTTTACATCATTACTTTCTTCCAGCCACTGCATGTGTTTTTTTTTTTGTGCTCAAAGACATCTTTAAAGAAGGTTCTGGGGCAACCAGTTACTTTCATTTGACCTGACATGCAAGTAGAAGTAATTGGAAGTTCTGTCTTGGATTTACAAGACAAACAATGGCATATTGGTTGTACTGATACTGACCTTAAGGAGGGATTTGAATTGAAGCCCGGAACTTTGACAATATGCATGGTGTCGTGAGTGTGCATGAATTGGCTGGATATGGAGTGTGGCGGAGGCAAATACGCCACATAGCTGAGTACAAATATCAAACAGAGTCATTGTAGTTAAATGGAAAGACATATTTGGAAAAAAACTAATTAACATCTAAAAAATTTTCCAAATACAGTCCATATCTGCAGCTACTGCCTGCTTTGTGTTCTCCCTTTTCATGCAAATCAAGGACTTGCTTGACCCTCGCTTTTTCAAGTCAAAAACCTTTCCATGAGATCTGCTTTTAGTGAGAAGCGAGCAAGCAAACAGAGTTTGAATAATTCATGAAGTTTATGTTTTTCCCCTTCCAACAGTTAATGACTCGAACGTTCAGTTTCTGGACCAAGATGATGACGACGATCCAGACACAGAATTATACCTAACTCAGCCTTTTGCCTGTGGGACAGCATTTGCAGTCAGTGTACTGGACTCCTTAATGAGTGCGGTAAGAAAAAGAAAAAAAAAAATGTTTTCAGGCTGGAGCAGCGTCTCTTTGGTACAGATTTGCACAAAACCGCAGTCAATAAGGAATTTGCCCACACTGTATGTGTAGGCAGTGCAAACTTGGAATTCAATTTATGAAGCAAAATTGTCTGTAAAACTGGAATATTGCAGAAGTTGGTCCTTATTGGACTTTTGAACATGAAGTTTGAGAACCCCTGGGCTACGATATCAGATTTAAAAAGACATGCTATGTTTTCATATGAGGAAAGATAACAGAGTACCTCCATGTCACCTTAAAAAAAAAACAAAAAAACAGCAGCCCAGTTAAAACAGTAAGTGACAAGGCTGGAACTTCTAGTGAGTTTGATGGCTTCATTTGTCTGCCTTTCAGTGTGAGTGAGGTTTGAACAAAGCTGCCTTCAAGTGTGCTCCAGTGTAGACAAAGGTAATGCAACCTAATGGACAGCCCTCATCCATCATCTTAGTCAATAGTGCTGTCAGCAGCCAAGGGAGATGTCACTTTAGAGCAGAAGCGTAGGGAGACGAGGGACTGCACTGCGGAGAAAAAGGGCAGACATTTCCCCTTGTTAAAATCAACAAACCAATTACAAGAAGGAACTAGAAGGGTAACAACTGAAGTACGCAGCATAAAGAGTTTTTTTCTTCCAAGGAATTTTCTTATATTTTCTCAAAGATTGCAGAGATGAAAGTTGTAATGCCAGTGACTCGCCGCTATGCTCCACAGGGTTAGATACAAACAGCCAACCTGTCTAGTGTCTTGTGAAGTCTGAGCTGTATTTCCTTAAGGACTTACCCCCCTACTCTGTCTTTATTCCCGCAGACATACTTCAATGATAATATCCTCACCTTGATCCGGACATTGGTAACGGGTGGCGCCACGCCGGAGCTTGAGGGGCTGCTGGCCGAGGAGAATGCATTACGTGGCGGCTATAGCACACCGCAGACCCTGGCAAACAGAGACAGGTGTCGCGTGGCACAGCTGGCCTTGTACGACGGGCCCTTTGCTGACCTCGGGGTAAGTGAACGGTCCTGTCACCCCGGGGTTGAGGCCATCTTTGTCTGCTCATATTATGCATTCAACCTTCAGTGAAAAGCTTGTTGTGATGTAGCACCGTCCACACTAATGGTCAACTGAGGTAAAGATTGAATGTTTAAAAGACCTTGATATGAATTAATCCTATATTGCTGTAGGATGGTAGGATCACTCTAAGTTTTTTTTGAAAAATTAATCTTTTAATTTTATTTTATTTGTTCAGTAGAGAAAAATCCCATCTTAATCATTTTTTCACACCACAACTGACACAACTATTGCTTGGCTGCTGTCAATATTACTCACAGCCCCCTTCTACCAATAGGAAAATATCTCTCATATAACATTTAACAAGGTCGGAACATGCAGAGAGAGAACTCTTTGGAGAATTGACTCTTTTCTCTTTTACTCCCTCTCAGTTTTTCTATTGGATTTAAGTCATAAAAGCTACATTTTCTATGGGAGGTCAATTTTGTGTGTGGTGAATCATTACTGTTTGAATGTTTAGTCTTATTAATATGCTGAAGGATTCAATGATGACCCAGCTTTAGCTCTTCCAGATGGGATGACGTACTTTTCCAGTTATGGAGTGTCATGTTTTTTGTTTTCGCTTTGTTTCACTTGTTTCTTTATTCCAGAAACAACTGACATCGACGTTCAGTTTATTATTCAAATTGATAAAAAAAAATCTAAGGATTTTTCCTTTATACAGATCAGTGATGATTAACATTGCTCTGAATCCAACAGTGTTTACGGGTAAACACTTAGAAACATCTGAAGAAAGCAAACTTGTAATTAAATTATTATTCTGGTATTTTCCTCTTTTCTAACTTTCTTGTTACTCTGTTATTGTTGCTGTCTTTCAGGATGGTGGGTGCTATGGGGACCTATTCTGTAAAGCCTTGAAAACATACAACATGTTGTGTTTTGGCATCTATCGCTTAAGGGACGCACATCTAAACACACAAAGCCAGTGTACCAAACGGTAAGAATTAAGATCCCTTTAAACTGAAAAGAGAAAAAGATGTTTTGCTTTTGTGTTGCACTCGACAGACGTATTTACAAGCCTTGAACATTTTCACAATTGTCATGTTACAATCACAAACTTCAATGTGTTTTTTTGAGACTCAACGCAAAGTAGCAAAAACTTGTGATGTAGAAGATTTTGCTTCTGCGTTACGAAATGTTAGTGTTAAACATTTCTCACAAATACAAAATACTTTAAGTTGTGGCATTAATTTATATTAAGCCTCCATAAGTTTGTAGAATTATCTTTCGCTTTAGATACTGCTGCAGGTCTTTTTGGGTATGTCTTTGCTTTGTGACATAGCTCAAGTTTAGGCAGAATGGATAAGAAGCATCCGTGAAAAGTAGTTCTCAAGTCTTACCACTGATTTTTAATTAAATATGACTCTGGAATTTGACTGGGCCATTCTTACACATGCATATTATTTGATCTGAACTATTTCGTTGTTTCTCTGAATGTATCTTTATGGTATTCCTGTTGGAAGTTGAACCTTCATCCCAGTTTTAAGTTTTTGTAGCCTCTTGAAGGTTCTCCTTAAGGATCACCCTGTATTTAGTTCCATCCATGTTCTACCTAACTTAACTAGCTTCAACATCCCTGTTGGTGGTGAAGAAAAGCATCTCCATAGCATAATTCTACCATTTTCATGTTTTATCCTGGGTGTGCTATGGATCGTTATGAGGTACAGAACTAACATTCCCCTACACGTAATGTACATTTAGTCAAAAACTATTATTTAACTGAATGTAGGGTAAGCACAAAATCATGTCACTCTTTTTAGATTTTTATTTGTAGGAAATTTCCAAAAGCACATATAATTTTTTCTCAAGCTCATAGTTATGTGTAAATGTGTGTTGGTCTGTCAGACAAAACCCAATGAAAATACACTGAGGTTTGTTGTTGTAAGGTAATATATTTGTCCTTACATCTGGTCAATTTCTTCTTCAGGTACGTTATCACCAATCCTCCATATGCATTTGAACTCGTGCCCTCCGACCTCATATTCTGCCTGATGCAGTTTGACCACAATGCCGGTCAGTCACGGACCAGCCTTTCCCACTCTTCTCACTCCTCGCACTCTTCGAGCAAAAAGAGCTCTTCCGTCCACTCTATCCAAACTACCAACCGCACCAACCGAGTCAAAAGCAGGGACTCACGAGACAAACAAAAGTATGTGCCCCTCTAAAGCTATCTGCCTGTCCATGTCTGTGACCAGTGCCTGCGGTCAGTGTTGTCCTGTGTGTCCTTCGTCGAGTCTGAAACAGACTGTAGACCGCATCTGGATTGTTTGTGTACGTTCGTCTGAATGTGTATGTATGTGTCTCCTTTGGTTCAGTTTGCAGTACTTTGTGTGTTTTCCTCTTGAACAGGAAAGGCTCGTTACACAGAGTAAGAAACAAGCAGGGTTGATGCATTTCCTTATTTCTTCGTGCTGTTTTTCTGTGACTTCCTCCCCATTAATTAGGTTTACATTTTCCCGCAGTTTTTGTACGCTTTAATGAGAAAAACATTCATATTGTAAAATAAGGGTAGATTGATTTGTTTTTATTTGAGGATTGGTAAGTTACTGTACCTAATGTCAATCTGGAGCAAATAAATTGTATTCTTTCTTAATGTCAGAAAAGCACCCAGAAGCTTCCTGCATTTCAAAATAATCAATCTTAAACAAATTTAATTTATACCTGCTTTGCATTAGATGGCATCTATTGCTGTGATTACAGTGCTTATATCTGCTGCCCACATAGCCACTTATATTTAATATTTTTCATTCATTTTTTATAACTTGGGGAATTTAAGCCTTGAAAGCAGAAGAAAACTTTGTCTTGTGTATGTCACATTGTCATTTTTGTTTGCAAATTTAAAGCCACTTAGCTTTCCTGCAGTATCACATTCTTCCATTATAGACTTTTCTTAATTCTTATATCTTTCAAGTTTTTTTTTTATAAAACTTGCTTTCATTTTACTTCTATTTTAAGATGAACCTTATTGTACTTGAACTGCACTTTAAATGACATGTCTTAAAAAATTATATATTGTCTAAAAATATTGTATAACTTTTTTCCCTAACACTTTTTTATTTCCATTAAAGTTGTTAATTTTGAATTAAATAATATCTGAAACTATAATGTATTTAATTGTGTCAAAATATTTTGCAAGTAGAAACTGTTGATAATAAAGTTATGCCCGGATTTTAATAACGCCTTTACATCAAAATGTCTGTTTATATTTATTTAACTTTTTCTTTTTCTCCAAAGTCTGTTAATGATATTTAATGATTTTACCCACAAGGTGGTGGAACAGAAGTAACAGTGATTGCAAAAACTTACTGAGACTCTTTGTCCTGGGTTTAGAGAAGCTGAAAAGAAAAAATATATTCACAAATTAAAGTAATTTATTCTGACATCACACTAGAGACTATTAACTAAATGACTTGACCTATAAAAGACATATACAGTTACTCACATTTTTCATAGTTTTAATGTGTAAATAATTTGATCACATATCATTTCAGTTCACTTAAAAATTGTACAATATTTTGTGTTATTTTATCACATAAAATCCTAATTTTAACATTAGCAGATGAAGCGTGGAATTGGTGCTGGTACTTTCAAAAACCTAGTTTGAATATCTTCAACTCGATCTTTCTCACCACATTATTTTTCTTTCTGCAGTACAGAAACATGAGGAACATTAATGAGCAACAAAAAAACTGTATGTTCTTATACGTTAACCCTGCACCATATACTGGTTGAGCAGTACATGTTCTGTACCCGTCAGAAGTTTACTCTCATCGGCTTTAAGGTCAAATACATTTAGATCTTTTTATGATCCGTTTGAGCAGTTCCTTTTGCAGGGTGAACTGACCACACGATCAGTTCACCCTGATAAATTATTTTTTTTAACTTAAAAAATAATTATTGTGTGCACAAGTGTGAATTTATTGTGGATATTTTCTGACCGACAAAGACAAAATTTTACACATGCAGCAGGACAAAGATCGACAACAAATTGTTTGGAACAGCTATAGCAGGCCAACGTTAAGCTTCTGAAATGGCCTCAACTCTGTTGAATATTTTTGAAATGAGGTGAGAAGCCTACTTTTATTTGCTATTAAGCAATTAATTATGATCATTTTTAAAAACGTTCCCTTTAAGACATTCAGTAGCAGATATGTTGGAGGTATTGTGTATACTGTTATGTACTTTAACTTTCTTTCCTTTTCTCATATTGCAGTTGCAGAAAGAACACCTGGAATTAAAAATAATCATGCAGCCTTTTATATTTCTCATTTTGAAACAAACTAATCTTGAATAATTCCCGCGCTTGTCTGACTTCAGCCTCTATACAGGTGTAGCATGTTTGGTATTGTTACTGTCTGTTCCACATTTGGTTTCATTCCATTCTTTAGCAACTTTCATGAAAAACAGAACGCTGCTTAGTACATTAAAATAGAGGGGTTATAACAGCAAACCAGCATTTTCTAACATAGTCTGTTTATTTTCTGTTGAGATAACATCCCTGTGCCTTTTTTTTGCTTCTCATCATCATGCTGCAGTTTTCTGTTATTAATAAATCCATTTAGCTTACATATAGTGTACTACTTTCTTTTTCTGAAGTGCAACAAGGATCAATAGAGTTGGCCAAGGTATGGAGATAAATAATTCTGCATGATGTTAATTAATTTTCTGAGCACGGTCATGTCCTTGTTGACATTTTGCCCTCTAAATATGCATCAGGGGTGCATGATTATTATGACACATGCACCACATCTCACATTAGATTTGACTCTAGACAGTGTGTCTGCAAGCAAACGGTTTGATGCTAATTTGCATTTTATCACGTGATGTTTGATGTTGTATCATTGAAAACATGTATTTGCTCACACATGTGAATGAAGTGTACCACTACAACTTTGCTGCTAAGTAATGTTAATGAAAACGCATGCCTGTGGACCTACCAAACATACAGGTGCAACTTAATAAATTAAAATGCCTTAGAAACGTTTGTGTATTTCAGTTATAATTCAGAAATAAAAACTCATTTTTAAAGTTTATTATATAGAGATTTAAAATGAAAATCATTGGTTATTCTATTCTTATCACAATTGCTTTCCTTCCACTAAACTTCTAATTTAAATACAGCTTTCAAATTACAAAATAGCCAGCTTCTTTAGCAATGACCTTTTGTTGCTTACCCTTTTTGTCAATGACTATTTGACAAATGTCAAGTCAGAAGTCTTCCCTCTGATTCTTTTAGGCTACAATGTATATATATATATAATAGTAAATAAAAGTAGGCTTCTCACCTCATATATATATATATATAATTTTACTTGTCTTTTATCATTTTCTGGAAAACCTAATATGGGTGTTTACATTAGCAGTAAGCCATGATCATCAAAATAAGAGAAGTAAATTCTTGAAATATTTCTTTGTGGACATGAGTTTTACTTCTTGTACTGATATTGAATAAGTAGATTTTCAACAATGTTCTAATTTATTGAAAGGCACCTGTGTTGTTAACCAAAAGAAACCTTTAATAGGCTTGATTACTTTAAGTAAAGCTGCATTCAAACAAAAGTTTGATGTGCCTCTCAAACTTTGCACTATCCAAGTACACAGTCCTGGGAAAACGAAGACTGTCATGACTGGTAATGTGAAAATAGGTGTAGTAGCACCTTTAACAAGAATTACTCCATGTGTCATTTTCTGTGTGACTCATCAACTTTGCATCATTTCATTGAAGTGTGCACACATTCATTCATAAACAGCTCTATTAAGGTCCTTCAACATTGTCAGTTGGGGTATTTTATTATGCAATTCATGTTGTCTTGGGATTATTGTCCTGATGTACAATCCAATTATATCCTGGATGGATGATGTCACATTTGGCTTTAGAATACTTTGGCATATAAACAGCTTTTTGATCAACTCAAGGAGTTCAAAGTACTCAAATCCTAAATCAACCTCAAATCACAACTTCTATACTACCATGAGGTATTACAAGTATGGACAAAAATCCTGGTATCCCTGTTAAATTATTTATACTCATTCAGTATTTTGTTGTTTTTAATGTTATTAACTAACAAAGAAAAAGCTGACTGAAATCTGTTGGGTCTCAAAGATGTCTCTTCTCACATGTGAATAATCATTCTCATCACAGAATTATGGACTTCACATTGCTTGGACTATAACAGTTGCTACATTTTTGGGGTTCAATGCTAGCTTCTCTAAGGTTAAGCATTTTTGATGCCCTGCATCTGATTTATATTGTCCTTATTTCATTCTATTGAAGCAGCAATATACACATAGGTTTCCCCATGACTGTTCAACAGTTCTGGAAAAGCAAACTTTTTTCAAAGATTTCACATAAAACATGTTATTGATTATACTATATTAATTGGTGAGTTGCATTTCTGCAGAGAAAACAAAACAGGCAGTACAGAGATCCATCTAAAAAAAAAGTTAGAAATTATATCAAAAAATTAATTTCTTAACTTTTGACTATTCTTATACTTAACTTTTTCTTAACTACTGAACTAATTCACTTCAAAATTTGCAATTCAGATAGTGTAAAGATTCATTACACACTCAGTGATATATTTCAGAATAAGTATGTATTTCTGTTCATTTTAATAATCTTGCCTTGAAGCTAATGAAATCACAAATTAAGTTCCTCTGAAAATTTGAATTTATCAAGACCGATAAAAACCCCCACATTTTTAAGACAAATTTTATGGCCAACACAATCATAGGAAAGACTACTGACCTGACAGTTATCAAGCAGAAGACAGAAGCTGAGAAGCTGGCTGTTCACAGAACACTGTGTACATCAAATTACTGGAAAGTTTAGTGGAAGGATGGATGTATGAGAAAAAGGAGATCAAGAATCATGCATAAGTCCACCCTACAGAGAAATTTTAAATAAAGTCCGGCAGTACTTCAAGAACATAAATATCCTGTGATGTCTGGTGATGATCTGGGGAGCTGTGTCATCTGCTGGTGCTAGTCCATTGTGTTTTATCAAAGCATTGATGCAATAATTAATGGAAAAGGAGCACAGACCAATTATTGTGCAGTAGACAGGCATACCATCCACTCATTTTCTTTTTTTTTAATTAGTCCTGGGTAAATTGTAATTTTGTACCAGTTTTCATAAGCAGGGAGCCATAACTATCACAGTTAACTGAAATAAACCTTTAAATATCGCTTTGTGTGTCATAAATCTGTATAGTATATGAGGTTCACGTTTCTAACTAAATTACTGAAATAAATCAACTTTGATATTTTATTTATTTAGATGTACCTTTCATACATATTTTAATAAAAACAGTTTGGAGGATGAGTTGATGAGCATCATGAAAAGCTGCATATTGTCACCTCCTTAAAATAAGGAAAAATTATCATGTAGACCATTATTATAGAAATATGACTATTTATTTACAACTCAACATATTTCAGAAGCTTTAGCTTAGCCTTTGATCAATAATTCTTCTTATAATTCTTAGAAATGTTTTTTGAAAAGACCACTTTAAGAGTTTAGAAGAGAGTCTGGATGTTTAAAGGATTATTGAAGACTTATGTGAGTAATATTACTGCTACTCATGTTAGAATTCCTCTAGATCAGGGGTGTCAAACTCCAGTCCTCAAGGGCCACTATCCTGCAGTTTTCATATGTGCCACAGATACAAAACACTGGAATGAAATGGCTTAATTACCTCCTTCTTGTGTAGAAGCCTGCTTATGACCTAATTCTTCTATTCAGGTGTGGTGCAGCAGAGGCACAAATAAAAGTTCCAGGGAAGTGGCCCTCCAGGACTGGAATTTGACACCTGTGCTCTAGGTCCTCGCATTACGCTGATTTTTTTATGTACAATTTTCACCTTCACCTCTGTGTGCATGTAAAAACACTGACTGAAATCCAAAGACACTTGTGTAGCATTAATGGTTTGATGTCCCCCCTCCTTCTTTGTCTCTGTATGATTTTGGTTCTCAGAAAAGACATGGTTTACAGATGAACCAGAGAGTACCCACCTGAGGACCATACAGATCAATCCTGTGAATACTCTCGCCATCAAACCTGTCGGTCACAATAAATCCACCAGTAGCTTGATCCCACCCATCAGAGAAGCCGAGGACGAGTGCTGAGCTCCGGACCTCACCCTGACACCTGGACAACTGGACCTCCAACAGGACAAATCGTGTGGGTGTCAGTGTGGACCTTGGATCATTTATCAGCAAGACAACTGCTTTTCTTCCTTCATCTTTGCAGCAATGTAACATCTGAGCTGATGTAAAAAGATAAAGACAATCCTGACCACCACTCCACTTTCAGTTTGCACAGCAGTGACCAGACTACATGACTGTTTTTTTGCTTTTTCACTTTATTTTGGGGAATGAGGGTCACTTGAGCAAGAGCATAACCATAGGCGATTATAACCCCCGCTGGATAAAAGACTCTAGTTGTAAAAGTTGCCTTTTAAGCTGTACATGAACAACTACTGCTACTGCATTTGAGTCTGGTTAAAGTATTCTGTACAGTTTGTTAGAATGTGTATTTTACATCCAGCTGCACCCCCACACCCATCCACCACCACAGTGGCATTGTTGAGGACTGATGCTGCGCTCCATTTACCACAGGAGTCGGAAATCCAGTAAGGGATGTAAATTAGCACTGGCCTAAAGTGGGTAAATTTATGAAATGGTGGGTAGATATAATCAGTTCAAAGGTCAGGGGGACAGGTTTGCAATTTATCAATTCGCCTATAGGGGGCAACAATGCACCTGAGCTGCAGCTACATTGCTGCAAAAGCCATTAATAGTAGAAGAAAAACTGAGTAGTTTTATATACACAGTAAGTAGTTGATGCAAACTTTTAAACATTCTCAAAATGAGCCAAAGAATATTATGATAAGCTAAAGAAAGCACTAACAATGAGTGGGTAGTTGTTTTTTTTTTTTTTTTTTTTTTTTAATGAGAATAGCATTGTTCCCAATGTGAGCAGCAGGTTTTGGATTTTCCGACCTTTCATTATTGGATGCTTTTGCAGTTTTGCTCTTTGTGTAACCCAAATTTATTCTGATATTTTCTAAAGCAACAGGTGCATTGGAACTATATTTCCGTTTTTTTGAAGATCTTAACTTATACGGCAGAGAACAGTGGTTGATAATTCTTGTTTTTGGTTTCATCTCAAGAAAACATCAGCATAATCTCAATAGGCTACATATTTAACCTTCTGACTGCTATTTTCAAATACTATAGATGTAAAATTTGACCTTGTAGCTGTACGTTTCCATGCCAAACAGCAAACATTTAAATTCAAAGAAAATATGGTGTTGGTTTAAGCTAACTTGGTTATGAATAATTTATGTTGAAAATGTAGTTTTCAACATTCAGAGTATGCTAAAGGTTTTATGACATGGCATAAATAATTAGCTCAAGATAAATCACTTCCAAACTTTTTCTACCTTCAAGGTGACATTTATCATGTGCAATTTAACAGATAATCTAATTAGTTGAAGTGATAAATAATATACTATATTATACAATTTTAAAATTCTGCTACACATGTGTGCTCTTTGGGGAACAGAAAATAGGCTGAACCACATTGTGATTCATTTTCAGCTTTCCATATCTTAAATTAGTAATATACATTTTTTTCCTTAGTGATAATTTGTGAAATAATACCATTCTGATCTCTTTTGACCTCTACAAACTATGGCTTTAGCACAAGGATGTAAATGAGCAAATATTACAGAACTCCTACAAGAGAACTAAACTGTCCCCAAAATGACTGGAGATAAATCAAAAGCTGGCTCAATAAAGCAATAATATAGGGTGTGCACACATACACAGCAAGGTTTTTTTTTTTTTTTTTTATGTTCTCTCACATTTGTGTGTTTTTGTATTCAATAATACAAAAAATATATAGGGCACATTAAATGTGGTTCAAAGTAATTTTGTCTGATCATCAAACTGTTATTCTGTAAGAGCAGACAGGCACAAGAGGGTATCATAATTATAATCAAGAATATATAGTGTAAATACAAAGTCATCTGAAAATATACAGTTAAATTAAAAGCAAGATTTGAACATTTATATTGTTCATCGTCTCCAACATATATCAAAAGTACTTACCAACAGAGAGAAATATACTTGTAATGTTTTATTACTTGGGTATGCACTCCACCTACATTATTCATAAAGTAAGTAAAAAGAGAGAAGATGGGAACACTTGGGTATGTTTATGATTGATTCCTGCAGATAATCAGTGGGGCTTGCTAACTATGAGCTTCATGAACATGATACCTACTGGTAGAAGTAGGAAACAACAATGAATTTGCTCTCTATTTTATGCATTAAACACTGCAATATATTCTGTAGGATTTTACCATTCTGGGGGTGACTGACCAAGAGTCAAAACTGAAAAATAAATGCTTTTCACTAAAGCTTTCCCAATGTTTAATAAGCATAACAGCCATGTTTGTGGTGGTTGGTGTTAATGAAAAACCCACAACTTTTCTCCTGGATATTCCAAGTTCAGGACTTGTCACATTTAGTTTTTTAACTCAGCATCCAAGGTTTCCAAGTGCAAGTGGTGCGCAGCATGACTCTCAATGGTTTCTTTGCCATTTGGAGCTAATTCACAACATTTGTGATGGTTAACATCGGCCAGTGTCCATATTGAAATGGCATATGGCTCTAGCCTTATCTCTATAAACATGTACTTGTCTTATCTTTGCCTTTTCAAGTCTGTAAATGTTTTAAATGCTTTTTTATGCAAACCAAAACTCCCAAAATATCACCACAAATGAAACAACAGGTAACTTTTTTTATGATAGAGCTGTTTCTATTTTCTGAGATCTATTCATTATTACACAATACCATCGACAGTTTCTATAACAGAGCATGGCACGATATTCCAAGTATGCAGATGAGTTGATTTTTTTTTAAAGCCACATATCGCATGAAGTGGGCATCTTTAAGTCCTCCTTTGGCTGTAAGCACTGCCTGACACAGGATTGTCTTGGAGGCAATGAGGAAACGTGAATGTACTCCATGACCAATCTTAATGCCATGATCTCTTCATTTCATGGATGCTCGTCAAACAGCTCTATCATAAAAACCGGTGTGTGTCCGGAAACAAGAATTCTGATAAATCAATAATGATCAACAATATCAGCAAATATGGTCGTTTTACTCTCAGAAATCATGTCTTATTTAAATAATGGAACACAGCTATACTGGCACTGTTGTCACTTTACTTTAGTATCCATAAAGATAAGAAGTAATAACGTTAGTCAATGACATTCTGAATGCACAGAGGATTCTTCATGGCCTGGCTTAGGATTTGTGTTGGATGTTGAAGGACAAAACACAAGGTTTGTGACATTTTTACTGGCACAGAGAACATCTTAGCTGTCCATCCCTCAGTGCCAGTAATGTGCCAGGCAGTGCTGAAGCCAAAGGAGGACTCTACAAAGACCCACTGCTGCGAAAAGAGGCTTCTAGTTTTGCTTTCTCACTGTCAGTAATTCAACTCTCAAACGTCTTAAAAACAGCTTCCACCACCATCGCAAAACAATGTATTTCATGTAAATCTGTAAAACTTAATGTAAAGTATTTCTTTGTAGCGTGTTCCTGTTTGACGGTACCTGTGGTGTTGAGACGCATTCAGCATTGCTTGTATTTATTTTATGCACTTTTTAGCACATTCACTCGTCAAACAATAGTCCTGATTTGGTATCTACGTCACTATACACAGAAATAACATTATTGTCTTGTATAAATTTGATTGTACATAAATTGTACATGATTTCATTTTGTATTTTCACAAATTAAAAGCAGATGTATGGTGTTTTATCGAATGAGTTATTATGCCTTTACAGATTTTTCCCTTTTATAATTAAATGCACATCACTGAAACAGATGGACAGTACAAAAAGAACAGAAGGTTTGTTTCTGATATCTAAGCAGATCAAATAATGTCTCTCTGAACTCTAAGGATAAAAGTCTGATAAAAACACCCCACGTCCTCACCTTGGGGAAAGAGTGCGCCCATTATGTTGCTTGTTAACGATTTTACACACTGTGGCATTGTGGGAGCCTGTCAGCATGCCAATAACATTTACAGTCTAACACCTCCCAGAGAGGCGGCTGATTTTCCAGATCCTCCTGCCAGCGGCTGTGTCACCTCATTTTAGTAAACAAACACATCCAGCCATCCTCTAAGATCAGCTATCAACAATACCTGTGTTAAAGGGGAGGAATTTTACACAAGGAATTGCTATAAATGCAAAGTCTTGTAAAAGTTCAAGGGCTATAAACATTTTCACATTTATCATAAAACTCCAAAAATGAATATATTACATCTGGATTTTATGCAGTAGACATAGATAGAGCAGTGAAACCCCAGTGAGTCAAGACTTTCATAAAACCTTATGTCTACCAGCCTGGCACATCCAGAGACTGGCATTCTGGGCCCATTTCTATTGCAAAAAGGCTCAAGCTTAGTAAGATTATATAGAAAGCAGCTGTGAACTTTAATTATCAAGCTCTATCGCAGATTTTCAAGTAGATGGACTTTGACTAGGTTATTCTAGCACATACATATGCTTTGATCAAAACTGTTCCATAGTAACTATGGCTGCCACACTCGAAAATTGAATATATTACATCAGGTATTTTTGCATGTAGGCCTAAAATTTCAATTTCTGGTCTTAGTGTTCTGTTTTCTTTACATGGTTTGTGGCAAACTTTTACCAAAATGTCGTATGGCTTTCTTCTTGCCTATTGTTAACAAAGGGTTAAATTTGTGAAACTCACAAACAATAGATATTTTGCTGACAGATTTTTCCACCTCAATGTTCTCCTTACCCAGTCTGTTAGCGTAAAACAAGTTTTATTAAGTTTGAAATGTTCAAGGATTGAGATATTGTCTTAAACTTCTACACAATCTGGTCTTTGCTCTTAAAGACACTGTTTGTCCAGTAATGTTCTCGAACAATCTTCTCAGAAAACTTGTCTTATATTGTTTTAGACACAGGTGAGGCATTTATTTACACTTGACTTCATTTTGGGGTGTCAAAGTAAAGGGGTTGGGAACTGGTGCCTGTCACATTTTTAACAGAAAAGCACATTTTAAAGTCTAAGGTAATTTTCCTTCCACTTCACAAATATGAGCTATTTTGCATTGGTCTATCATATAAAATCCCAATGAAACACATCAAAGCTGATGGCTTTCATGTGAGAAAATGTGAAAAAGTTAAACACAAAAATCCACAGTTGCCTCTGAAGTCCATTCTTTTGCCCAGCTTATACGGGTGATAATAGTTTCCATGACAATGCAGCTTTCCAAGTGCATCAATGCCAGCTCGGATAAACAGTGATTCTTTACCAAAACAAGGGGGTCATTACGGCAGCTTGTCAAATCAATGCCGAGAGTGTCCTGGCTGATTAAGGCGTCCCCTCTCAGTCCTGACACAGTGTCAATATTGGCTGGCCTGTAGCTGCACACTCCCATGATTGGACTGAAATGCCCATCAGTCAGGCAGCTGAGCTGGACTAATGATTCCCTGTGCTGCCTATTAGAGAGACATGACAATTTAATCCTGTGGGCCAGGCGAGGAAAAGTGACCTTGGTGCTTTATATTGAGGCTGAGGTAAATTGACAAGAGCAGATAAATCTTTACCTTGGGCTATTAACAGAATTAAACAACAACAAAGGAAGAAGGTTCTGTCTTTGTTGTTGTGTTTGAATGTGCCTTTTCCTATCCCAGTATATTTAAGGCTCCCACATGTTTTTGATCAAAAACATTCATATTCCAGACATATTCCAGAAGATAGATTTTTTCCCCCCACAGTTCTCAGTCTTTTAAGATTATTTTAAAATTAAAAATACCAAAATGCACTATGGTAGATTATTTATTTATTTTTTTACCATGGGTTGACCTTAAATGTGGAACCTGGATAAACCAGGGGCAGGCAGTCAGGAAGGAATGAAACAAAGGCCAGGTGAATAAAAGGTAGCAAAGAAGAAGATCACAAAAAAGAAAGGAAGGGAGTTAGGATGGAAATGATGATGAAAAGGAAAACCACAAAAGGGATGAAAATTAGGTAGGACACAATGAAGGGGGAAAGAAAAGAAATAAAGGAAGGAATGAATAAATGAAGGAAGTTAAGACAAAGGAAGGAAAGGAAGGAAAGTAGAATATAAGAAAAGCAGAGGACACAAAGAAGGGGAAAAGGACAAGGGGAAGTAAAGGAGAAAGGTGATCATGAGAAACAAGAAAAGAAGAAAGGATAAAAACAAAGAAGGAAAATAGGACAAGGAAAAAAGAGAAGATGAAAGGAAGGGTTGAAACGAGGTAAGGCACAAGTAATGAAAGAAACGAAAACAGTGAGAATCTAAAAAGTACAAGGAAGACGGAAGGACACAAAAAAGGAAGAATAGAAAGTAAGAAGGAAAACACAAGGAATGGAGTAAAGAACAATGAGATAGGGAATAAAGTATAGATTTAATGATATTTTCTATACTCATAAATCCCAGACATGGAAGATAATCAAATTCCACACTTTTCAAGACTGCATAGAAAACTTGTAAATCTAAATATTGTTTGTAATAATCACCTCCACCTTCTGGTGGTTCACCTCCTCACGAGTCAAATAAAAGCCATTGTTTAAATCCATCTATTTTTAAGAATCAAGCTGGAATATTAAAGTGGATGCTGCTTGAAGCTTGGTGATTTCAGATGTTCAAAGCCATTCCTGTATTGCCACAGGGCAAGCTATATTGCCTTGGACATCTATCTTAAGGGTACGAGAACAGTGTCTACATGGTTGGAAAAAAGCCATGTGTTTACACAGATGTTCCGAGCTTTTAGCACATTTCTTCCCCTACTGAGTTGCAGTGCCATCCTTTGTGCCGAGGGCCATATACATTTTATATTAGTTTCCCCTTTGATACTGAAATGAGGGATGGTAAGGTTTTGTACACTAAGACTTAAAAACTGCATTTAAATTGAGAAAAATCTAAAAAATGTTGTTGTTAGGACTGAATTTGTTTCTCTTTTTTTGCATGGTTGTGTCAATATAACGTATATGAGAAAGAAAGGTGATGTGCCCTCAGAATTAAAAACAGAGGAAGATAAGAATTTAATTACTGTTGTAAGGATGGATCACTATTCTCCAATGCAGTCTGTCTTGCAAGGCCTGGTTAAAATACTGACCTTTAATGTTCACTGAAACAAAAAAAAGGAAAACTTGCTTCATTTACTTTGTTCTCATGCACGCTTATAGTCTACAGAGTCTAAAGTAAAGTTTTCGGCTAATTTAATATTTTAGCATAGACAATATGGCTAACTGCCAGGGTGCCATTCCGATAGGAGCCAGGTACAGATAGAAGGCTGGGAGCCTCACATCGACAATGATATTTACGAAAACTAAAATCCTACAAATGAAGAATAGAACTGAGTTCTTGCATGGCCGACAAACAGGCTGCAAAATGGGTGTGGCACATAACAGAAGGATCTGATCATCAATGATGGAACTAGCTGACTTATAACTTCCAGGCTGGTGATCAGTGACAGGATGCAGTGCAGTGCAGTTCATCGGATAACTGGAGGAAAAATGACTCATGAAAATAGAAATGTATACACAGTGTCCTAAATATGGAGAAAAAGGAGTTAACAAATTGAAAGCCAACTGCAGCACTAAAATAAAAATATTGAATAATGGTTTGCAGATTTGTTGTAGTTTTAGTAGTACATCAGGATTTAAAAAAAAAGTTTAAACAAAACGTTTGAGTAAGGGGGATTTGAATAGAAATTCCTTTACTGTCCCACAGCAGAGAAATTCAGGATTGGTAATTGTAATAGTACTAGTTACCAGGGGTACAACCGTGGCTGCCGACAGGTGGGTACAACCAGATCTGAAGCTTAATTTTACATCAAGTTTCATAGATTTAGTGCCTGTTTTTTCTGTTTTAAATTTTTCTTCTGCACATTTAAAAAAAAAAAAAATTTCTTAAAGAAAATAACCTGTAGCAAATGACAAACAGATGGCAACATCCCATAACATTACTCCTAAGCCAAAGTTGTAAAGATGATTTACAATTTGTGCGATATCATTCTCTGTGATTCATGTTTCTGTCAGCTCACTCACTGGAGGTTAATAGAAATGCCAGCATACTTGCTGATTTACTTAGTAAAATTTTTATCCCAAGGTTCTGGTGTAGAAGATTGGAGTCAGAGAGAGTTACAGGATTCATGCATTATGCAGAACAAGTTGAAGCGACCTTCAGCCATCGCAGTCTTTTCTATATATTACTGTGGGCTTGACCCTTCCAAGGCTAGAAGGAGCGTTTGATATATTTAACCACTACTGCCATTAAATTACTCACAGTACTTATGAACTGAGCCCTTTTTTATACATCCAGTAACATCAAGGGGTTATCATTTTGATTAAAAGAGAGTTTATGGTATGTTTTTTTTTTAAACCGCAGGTAAAGTTTTATCAAAGAGGAAGAAAATCATATTTTAAATGTGAACTTAATCCGCAAATAAATCTCCTGCTTGGCCCTTCTGATTTTTATGCCCCCATTACTGACTTCACCATATGTCTGACGTACGCAGAAAAAAAACAAAAAACTCTGTTGCTTCTGTTTGATGCAGAACACATCAGGAACGGACAGGGAGTAAAAGGTTGGTTTACAGTATGATGTCCCTTTTCATATAATTGGCGTTAGAATTATTTATGACATTAATTGCTGCATTATCGACTAGCTGTCAACTCCTTGAGCTTAGAGTCCATTCTTCTTCGCTAAGAGCGCCTGCTCAGCCTAAAGTAGACTGACAAGCTAATTATACCATCTTCCCTCTCAATGATAAATGCCATTAATGTGAATCTAGCCTTGAAATGAGACTCCCAAATCGACCCAGATCATCTTCATTCTGCCTTATTTCCTCTCCAATCAATTTATCTTAAAGAATTCATGGCACTTTAAAAAAAAAATCTCTAATATTACCCATTTATTTTGTATACAGGTTCAGAAAAAAACCAAACCAACTCTGTTTATGTTTAAACAGTGATTGGTTAGAGAGATTTGCCAAAAATGCAAGCGGTTGTATCAGTTAAGGCCTGAACATATAGCTGACACCAGAGGTTTACTTTCATAGCATAGAAAAACTCCCCTTCTGTTTGCTCACTTTTTGACATCACATCATGCTAAACTTTTCTTGTTTGAGGTCATTTAGGATAACCAGAGTTATTTCTAGTTGCCTAATTCCATACCACTGAAAATACTTTTGAAAACATTTAAGATTTTGAGGGATTGAATTAGCAGATCATTAGCACTGTTGCCTTGCAGCAAGAAAGGTCCACTCCAAGCCTGGTGTTTTCTTATATAGAGTTTTTGTGTTCACCCTGTACATGTGTTCTGTGTGTTGTTTGTCCTCTTTGTCTCTGTACCTCTGACCTGTCCAGAGGTACTGTCCAGTGTGTACCCTGCTTCTTACTGACAAACTGCAGCAGACTGGCCCTATTCCTACCTCAGACAGACAGACGGGCTGATGGATGATCGAAACCAGTAGTGATTCCTTTCCTTCCACACAGCAACATTAGCATCTTTAGGGAGCAGGTGTAAAGAGGCATACTCTATCAGACCAGGGAAAAGCACTGTTGCCAACTTAGCATCTCTGTCGCTATATTGAGCAACTTTTGATAACGTTTTATAAAATAAGCTATTTAATTCTAAAGCGCCTTGAAACAACATTTGTCATGTATTAGCTCATTTTAACTGAAGATATCAATAACAATAACTGTATCTCCTGCCTTTTCCGTGAAAGATTATCCACACGTTCGGTGTCGATGTTTCAGTGCCAGGGCAGCTTAGCAAAAATCTATACATTAATGCAAATGTGTCAAAACATTAAAATTGAACTTTAAAAATCCCTTCAAGTTACTTAGCTCACAGAAACATTTTAAAAACTAGACCTTTCTCATCAACCCTGCCCACACACTCTAAATAAGCATAAAAGGCTCACATTATCGTCCTACACTTGAGTATTCAGAAAAAAAATTAGGGGAAAAGACAAAAAAAAATGTTTTCCTGCCACTTGGAACTGATTGTTTCGTACTATTTTTCCTTTTTAATGATGCCGTTAACATATCCCGACTTCACAGTGGATGTACCCTGACAACAATGAGAGCTGACACATACCAAACTTGGTATGTCCCAGAGCCATCTTCAGTGGCTGGGATGCTGTCAGCTCCACCTACATCAGTGGCTGTGTCTCAATGGTAGCGTGACACATGTCAGAAACTTTTACATGTCTGCTCTTTTCTGCACAGAGCTTCCTCATCCTGGAGGTGATGTTTTACTTATATTTATGTGTATGAATATTCAAAGTGGTTTTATTTGCTGTGATTTTGACAGCACTTTTGTCTCACTCTCCAACATTAAAAATCAGACTAAACTTTTCCTATTTTCCTTGTCATTTAGGATAAGGATATGTCTATGCTAAATTAAAAAATAATGAGGATATGGTATTTTATACAATGGTCAGACTCAGCTGAACCCTCAATCAGCTAAAAATATTAATAAAATTCCTACTCATCTTTTTAAACCTACTCAATACATGTTCAGTAATTAATAGACTAAGTTCATCTGCAGCTCCATCAGCCTCAGCAGCTAGAAACAGAGCCTACAATTCAACAGGAAAAGCCATCTGTGATGATTGCACATGCCTGCTACATCCAGAAGCACATCTGATCTTTAACCTCCTTTGATCAGCAGTTTTGGCAAGGCAATCCATCATGGTGCTCTTACTGTCAGAAGAGGTGCCTGGCTGCAGCTGTGTGTCACTGGCTAAGAGGGGCTGCTTAAAGGCAATCATGTCAAGCTCCTCACGACTGCTCAGACTCCCAGATTGAAGGAGGACTTGACAGGGCCAGAAGAGTCAGCTGAAGACACTGGAGGGCTGCGTCTGACTGCTCTGTAGCCATGACAGGATTGTTGATTGCATACTGCAAACAGCTGACTGGATTCACTCAAAAATGCATGAAATTTAACACTCTAATACACAATTTGGGAAGCAGATTAAATGTATATTTTGTCATGTTACAACCACCAAGATAAATTTCGTTTTCTGGGGTTCCCCTTTACTATTATGCTTCTAAAGAAATCCAGTGCAATCATTTACCATTAAAATCCTCGTAATTATTAAATAGATTTCACTTGTTTGTGGGTTTATCTCAATATAAATACAGCTGCTCCATCCATCCATCTTCTATAGCCGCTTTGATGGATTGCTGCACAGTCAATGACTCAATGCAATTGGTTGGATTTCCTCTAAAGCAATTTTTCTTGTTTTTTTTTTCTCATTCGTTTACATATTTAACATAACTTGATTTTGTTTACTTGAAATACATGTAACTGAATCTGTCTTGAAGATTCATCAGAACTGAATATGTATTTCTGTATAAAAATTTGATCTGTTTTGTTTTGGAAAGTGTCTAGAGACCACATTTGCTGTGGATCAATGTTATATACAGTACCTACACTAAATTGAACTGCTTCAAATCAATACTTGCAAGACTGCTGGAGTGTGGTGGCAGATGGGGAGAGTTTTTTTTTTCTTCTTCTCTGACTCAACAACACTGTACAGTGGCACAAAAACTACTATAATAGTGCGACATGGTAGTGACAACGTCATGCTGTGCAAATGCTTCTGTTTAGCAGCGAGACTCCTCAGAGTTAATGAGAGGTGGGATGAACCTAAATATTACACAATCATAGAAAAATACCTGCTAGATGCTACAAAAGACTTGAAACCAGACTTGAAGGCTCAGCTTTCAACAGAACAATGGTCCTAAACATACAGTCAGAGATACAATGGATGGTTCAGACTAAAGAATAATCATGCATTACAATGATCCAGTCAAAGTCCAGACCTAAATCCATTTAGGAATCTTTGACAGGACTTAAAAATTACTGTCCCCAGATGTTTTCCAATCAATCAGTCGGAGCCTGTGTGGTTTTCCGAAAAAGGATGGGGAAAACTTTCCGTCTCTAGATGTGGAAATCTGAAAGAGACATAAACCAAAACACTTGAAACCTTAATTGCAAAGAAAGTTGGATTTACAATGAATCAACTGAGGGGGAGCTGAATATAATACCATACTGCTCCTTCCAGAATATGTAATACTTTTTTTGGTCAAAAACTGGAAATTCCAGTGAAGTAGTTGTAATATAACAAACAATTAAAAATGTCATGTTGTGTTTAACATTACTGAAAAACAGAAAGTTAGCATCTGGAATTATGAGTTTCAAAGCAAGAAGCTCTGTCAGAAAAAGTATCTGTACTGTTTCGTGGGAGTATCCTGCCAATCCATGGTCACAAAAGTGTTGCTTTTAGCTTTATGTATTTTTATGCCGATGTACACAATAAAACAAAGACCTAACTCTGGTTCTCAAAGAGATCTTCCTAAAAGGAGGTCAGGCCGTCATTCCGCTAAATAACACTTGTCAGAGACCGAGAGAAACCAGTGGGAGCTATTCTGGCTCTGACTCTTTGACAGAGAAACAGATAGAAAATTCTCCATCTCTTTCACACAAGCACTGAGTGCATTAAGTGCAAAAAACCAACCCTGACTTTCAGACAAAGAAGCTGAGTGACGGCTTGCTGACTGCAGCTCCAAGGGTGCAATAACATGATGTGAAAGGACATTGTCAGGAGCCGAGGAGACGAGCCAAGATTGTACATAGTGACAGAAAACAGAGATGAGGACAGAGATACTGGTGCCATATTAGTGGCCGGCATATTCAAACACCGCGCTTGAGTTTAAGCAAACTTGACATCACCTCCAGTGGCTTCAAAGCGTTCACTCCCCTCTGCCTCCCATTCTGTCTGCAGCCAGTTTTTCCTTCTGATGTGTCTCCACGCTCCTCTGTCTCTCATGTGGAGGGTAACCAGCAGGCCTACTCTGACAGGATGGCGGATGGGGGGCCGCTGCGGCCTGCAGATACCCTCAGTCAATCTAAATTTGGTCACGGTGGTGCTCATTTTTTCCGATATCTGCGCTACTTGAGGTGATCTGAATGCCGAAGTGTGAGGAGCTGTCACCTTGTATGAGAGCCTGTACCAGCTCCTCTTGAGGTGGTTTGAGGCAACGGAGGTGATAGAGATCTCTCCATCCTGATAGGCTGCTGGGACACTGTGGACCCTCAAAGACGGAGAGGAGGGATCGTGTTCCACAGCATCTGCTTGGTGACGGGACCCCGGCAGTGCAAGAGGCAACTCGTCACCAGACCTCCTCTTTGGAAGGAGCCGTGTTTTTGCCAGACCAATCCACATTCATTCAGTGAAAAAGTGAAAACGTGACTGGTTGCTGTACTTGTTTTTGAATCTGGTTTCAAAAAACAAAAAGGCCTTATTTTTCATACTTTAAATTTCAGATCAAAAACAATAAATGAGAGAAAAAAAATGACCAAAGAAGAGTATTTTGTTTCAATAAGTCACCAGGTTCAGAAGACCCAGAAAATACTCCCATGGTAGCAATAGCGTTAGTTTTGTCACAGTCTATTAATACAATGATGATCCGCCAGCCATGGAAACTTGTATATCAATCCAACTAAGACCCTCACTACTTACACATTTGAGAAATGTTTTTATTCTCTTCAGATCCTGCTAAGCACAGCGTCTTCTGAAAATCATTTACAAACACTGGAGGTCAGGTTGTGTATCTCCTGCAACAAGAAGCTTCAATGTAGAAGCAATGTGTTTTTCAAACAAGTCTTGTATAAAGAAAAGTTAAACGGTTATGGTTTAAGCTAAAGTTTGATGGACTAGTAACCTGTCCAGGGCATACTCCGCCTCTTCCCCAATGTTCTCTAGTAATGGGCACCAGTCCCCTGCGATTGTGCAACGATAAACAGGTATAGACAATGGATAGATTAACTCTCATTGGAACCATGTTAATGAAGGCTCCAGAAAACTGCATACAGTTTACATAGCTTTGTGAGCAGCAGAGCATCGTGGGAACAGTAGTCCTACTAGACTTCCTTCTTTCAGCTCATGTCATACTTTCATCAAACAGGCTGAAAAAAAAAATAGTTCACCTGAACACAAATGTGTTGTTTGTCTTCTAACACTAACTTCTCTGCCACTTTTGTCATCTAAATTTCTCTTTTTTTCCATTTTAAAAATAAACTATTCTATGGAGAATATTTGAGCTTTAAAATGTGTAAGAACATGTCAACAGAAAGTATCAAGAATAAATACAATGCTTTAAGACAAGAGAGTCTAGTGATAAACCATGCATGGCATCAATGAAGCAGTCCCACTTGTGAATGCTGGCATTTGTTTCGGCTTTGCGCTCTTCCTGGAAGGGATGCTGCAAGCCTGCCTTGAGGCGGCAGTAGGCACCGGTGTTTGCACTCCACAGGCCATTAACAGTTCAGCCCACCTTCCACAGCAGGGCAGCAGCTGGAGAGAGAGCAACAACCAGCAGTGGTGTGGGATGTGACCAGCACATTTAAAAAAAAACATGGCCAGAGGCAGGGAAGGCTGGAATACGCTCCGAGTTAAGCTGCCAGCTGTGCGGCTGTGTGTGATAAAGTGCAGATCAGCATAAACACACTCAGGGGCTCCCTGCACAGCTGGTCACTGTAGGTTACAGTTCTGAAAGATGAAGTGCAGGAAAGGGAGGGTGGGAGAAGGAGACAGATGAGGACGGTGGCTGATCCACAGATCAGGTCTGAGGTGAAGAGGAGGATCGGGGGGGGAAGAAACATGAGGAGAGGGGAGATGATTGTGTAAGGAAAGAATTGGACATTCGTAGTCATGTGCTGGCAATTAAAAAGACATCATCATAAAGGCATGAAAGCACTTTATGCATAATACAGCTCAAATTATATGTCAGCACACGAGTGTCCTCAGTACATAATGACCATTGTGCAATATTAAGTAATGGACACACAGGTGGGACAGATTAGCTATCTTCTTACAGATTGAAAACAAGCACAGCCAACATGTCACGGTTAGATTATAGTTAACAGGAAACACATTTATAACGAAATCAGCTCTCAGGCTTTTGGAGTCATTACTCTGATAAGGGGTGACACAGCCAAATGACGTGAAAACAACATGACCCAGTGACCCGTTTGCAACGTTTTTAAGTGCTCGAGTAGTAAAAAGGAGTTTAAATACTGTGCAAAAACCCTTTTGAATACAATTTACCATTCTTAATCACTGCTAACTTCATTTTCATTAAGATAAACAAATGATAAGCTAGAATAATGGTGTTGATTTGTCTAAATTAGTAACAAAAATGTTGTTGTATAGTTACTTCTTAGCTATACAACAACATCCCCCTCTCCTCTTCTGTTACAAACCTGGGAGTCAGACTGAACTCCAATCTCAAATTTGACACCCGCATCCGCCACCTCTGCAAGGTTTCCTTTTTCCACCTCAAGAACATTGCCAAACTCCGTCCCTCCCTTTCCCAAATAGATGCAGAGAAGTTGATTCATGCCTTTGTCTCCTCCAGGTTGGACTACTGTAATGCCCTCTTCGTCGGGACCCCTAGCAAGACCCTACAAAAACTCCAGTACATCCAGAACTCTGCTGCCCGGGTCCTGATGAGGAGGCGCAAATACGATCACATCACTCCTGTCCTGAAATCCCTCCACTGGCTGCCCATCCAATATCGAATCCAATACAAAATCTGCCTCCTCACACATCAATGCATCCATGGAACTGCCCCTGCCTACCTGAGCGAACTACTAACCCCACACACCACCACAAGAAACCTCCGCTCCACCACCTCCTCTTCATACTGCCTCCACCAACCCCGGACTAAACTCTCCTCTATGGGAGACCGGGCCTTCCAGGCAGTCGCCCCTCGTCTCTGGAATGCCCTTCCAGAGTCTCTAAGGGCTCCACAATCTGTGGAGGTTTTTAAAAAAGCCTTAAAGACTTTTCTATTTAAAAAGGCTTCGTAAAACTCTTATGTTTTTATTTGTATAGTTGATTATGTTGTGTTTTTAATCTCTGTTACTTTGGGGATGGTTCAATCGCATTTTCTATAGTACTTTGGGATTCTTAGGATTGTAAAGTGCATTATAAATAAAATGTATTATTATTTATTATTAAGAAGTAATTTTTTCTTATAGTTAAGAAAAAAATGCTCTATGGTTTTTTTACTACAAGTAATTATTCACATAGATATGGAAAAATACTTAAAATGAATGTATCTTTTTTTTTACTCTAATATAATCTCACGGTGAAATTAAGAAAAAAATAACCTTCATGACATCAACATATTTGTATCAAAACAGATACATCAAACTTTTAGCAATGTAATTTTCATAACTAAAAATGTGTAAAGTTTTAGTTATGAGGTATATCTAGAAATCTGACTTTATTAAATGTCCAATGGAATTAATCCTTCAGGCCTTATTAATATGAGTGCAGTTTGACATAGACATTGCTAAACTAATACAGATTTTTAAAGTAATGAGATATAAACAAATGTTTTTCAGTTTTTCTGAAGACAAGAATGAAGCCAGAAGACACAAAGATCGACGGTAGCCGAATGGTGACTGTATAGTGAAACAGAAATTTTACATGAAACTGATTAAATTTAGGACTGAGTATAACTTTTATCAAGCAGGTAGAACCTAATGACATCTTCCTTCACTGTATTAAGTAATCTTACAACAAATATTTAATCATATGTTGAGTACTGCTAGCCAAAACAGCCTGACACTGGGTGAAAGCAGCTGAAGTTTAGATGATTCATTCATTTCCGCGGTTGTGCTTGCTGAAATTCATCTGATCCCAGAGAAAACACAGAGCCGCATCTGATAAAGTTGTGCAGGCATTTAAGTTTTCACTTTCCCTGATTTAGCATGACTGCGCTTGTCACAGAGATTTAGGACGGCCTGCAGTCTGCATTCTGTTTGTTGTGACCGAACATGCTGAGCGCCTGCATGCTTTCAACTTCACAGTTATTGATTCAAGTTTTAAATGGTTCCCATATTATCCAATGACCTCTGAAAGATTCATTTGCATCACTGTTCATCTGTAATTCATTAGTCATTTGGAGAGTTTAAGCAAAGGGACTCTGTCTTGAGCTGAAAAAAAAATCACTCAAGAGAAGATTGTATGAGGGATAAACTACTAGATTATGAGAATCACATACACTGAGACATGTGGCATAATAAGATGTTTGATGTTTACAATAGTTAGTCAAATATGGATCAACACAAAGTAACAAACAAATGTAAATTGAAAGGAAAAAGATGTATGATTTTTAAATAATAAAAAAATAAAATAAAATTTTTTAGATAAAATGTTATCTCCACTACCCTGATACCACTAAATAAGATTATACAATATGTTTCAGAAGTCCAACTTTGTGCAGTTTCACCTCTGTTAGCAAACAGCCTAATAAGGAGCAATGGACACATTAAATAGGTTAGAGAAAAAGTAGTGGAGGTTAAAATAATATCTCAAGCTATATAAACCTCACAGACATTTGTTCAATCCATCGTCTGAAAATTTAAAGATTATAGCACAACATCAAAACATGGTCATCGATCGTGACTGGACAGGCCAGGAAAGGAGACCAAAGGAGATCTGGGTAAGCTGTTGAGGTTCACAGCTCAGGTGAGGGAATCCGTTCACAGGACAATTTTGGGTTATATTCTCCCCAAATGAAAGTGTAGCAAGAAGAAAACCATTTTTGACAGAAAGTCAAAATAAATTCAGTTTGCAGTTTATCGCAGGCCTCACAGGAGACGCAGCAAAACAGGTGGACTGAATGTGCATTTTTGGCCTACATGGAAAATGCTGCATGTGGAGGAAAACTATCAATCTGCCTCAAACTGAACACATGATCACTGTAATGAAGCATGATGGAAAAGGAAGCTAATCAGAGTCAAAAGAAGATGGCTTCCTCTGCCTTTGTGATTCTATTTGTTCACATTGGGAGACTTCACAGAACAGCTGAATTTATACCAAGATAAACTACATACAGTTGAACTCCATTAATTAGGCGACTTCTGATGGCACTTGCTTGGACAAGATTTTTTTTTTAGGCCATCTGAAACTGAGTGTACTAGTGTGCAGTTTTGTGTAGTTCTATCTCATAAAATACAAGCTACTGTAGATTGTTTTGTTCTCCATATTGCAAAGTGAATGCTATAGCTTCACGACTTGTTTCCCTGAAAAACAGCATGTACTGTTTATGTGAGACTAAACAAGAAATGTGACTGTGAAAATGAACACTGAGCTGGCTGTGTATGACGGCAGGCTGTGTCCCGAGGCTTTGGGTCAGCAGTCAATTAAATTATCACACCAAAATGAAAGACTTACAAAATCCCCTTACTGAATAATGGCTGTCACACAGTCTGTATCCTCCATCATGTTCTGTTAAAATATGGTTGTAGAAATGGGATTAGGGCTTCATCCTCAGCTTCTTGTGTGCCCAGTCTAAAATGACTATCCTCTTATCTCAAGGCAACAGAGCTACATTATGTTATGTTCCGACTTCGTCAAGATAGAAGGGATGTCATTGAAATTAATTTAATCTTCCTTAAATTAGCTTCAGACTATGATCTCACCCAATCAGAATTTATGTCCTCCAGAATTCAATTTCCTGCACACAGTGATATGCTTTTATCAGTTGGTAACTATTCGGTGGCCTCCAATAATGAGAGCTGTCACGGAGACCAGAGACAGATAGTATTTGATGGCGAGCATGTTGTGACCACTGGAAGTGTTTCCTGCGTCTGCCAGGGGTCACACAGAAAAGGTCTGGAATTTCCTTCAATTTAACAAAGCAAGTCTTGAATAAAAAATAAAACAAAAATAATATTAATAACTTTCCCAACATTTACTGATCAAACTGAAAACATGGTTACAGATGGAGTTTACATTTTGTCAAGGTGAAAGCAAACCTAGTGGATTCTGGAATTGTTTGGATTTGGGCCTCTGAGGAAAAAAAGACAAAAATTACTTTAAAATTACTTTAAACCTGAACTGCATATTTGGACATGAGTGGAAGTAAGGCTGTGAAAAAGCAGTCAAATCTGACTCCTTTCAGAGAATGGGCAGATTGGAAGTTGTAGCAACAAACACTAAATCCAATTCAACCAATTGCTTTCAGAAGTTGCCCAATTGTAATCCCAGTGTACATCCTACTGTTGTGTGGAAGCCTGAGAGGTTTATTACACTTTGTTTCCACTGATCTGTATGATATGGGTCGATGCGGTTCAGGACAGTATTTTACGGCCCATCATAATCCAACGTATCATCATACTAGCACAACAACAAATACACACTTTGTCTTCTGCTTGTCGCAAACTGTGATGTTTTTCTGTCCCCCAATTAATGAACTGCATGAACAATAGCTCCACCCTAACCACACCATACTGTTGTCCTATGGACCCACAACCTAAACAGACAGGCTAAGCAATTAGGTCACTTACCAAAGAAGCAAACAAAAGGTCCAGAATGTATCAGCTGGACAATTCCTAGTTGTGTAATCTACAAATCTGGCCTTTATGGAAATGCTACAAGACAAATGTTGCTGCTCCTTCAGGAGCACCGAAACAAAGCGTCACCTCTTACCTAAGATGTTTGGAGCCCACCCAGCTTTCTGGTCCCCTCTATTACTTTCATCTCATCTCAGCTCCTGATGCTTAATAAACTAATACCTGGGGGTCTTGTCTCTGTCTCTAAACTTGTATTTGATGTGGCAAGGAGACAGAAAACAGGGAAGAGTGGGGACAGAAATAAAAGAACAAGGGATCAAAATAACTGAGGCTGGCTGGCTGAGCGGAGTGGGGCCCATCAACACCAATAACCGTTAGCCGTGGACACGTGTGTCAAAGCGGGACAAGTGTCATATCACTCAGCCCACTGCTTCATTTGACTGGAGCACATCAATCACTCAGGGAAAATCAGCACAGACATGCTGAGATAGGCTTCACCTCTGGCTCCCTCATTACATTGTGTCAGTGTTAGTAAAGTCCTCAGCCTGTCAGCGGTTTACTACCATCTTCCTATAAAGTAGGTTCTCCTGTCCAGGTGTTTCTACCAAACACACAGTGCAATATCAAGGGAGACTTACCACAATGCATGGACAAATTTAACCCAATGAATATTTCTTTCTGCAATGAATGTTTCATTAAACCTTCACTTAAAATGCAAAATATATGCATGACTGCGCATATCTTGGCTGGAGGTTACATTTATTTCAAGATGTGCAAACCTCCCACCGGCAGTATTAGTTGCAATTTCTCTTGACTTAAAAATTATGCACTACTTTGTATTAAATGAAATCCCAATAAAAATAATTAAAGTTCATAGTTTGTCACTGTAACATGATGGAATATAAAAAAATTAAAGGTGTGTGATTACTTTTGAAAAGCACTGTGGTGGGCTTTAACGAAGGCATAAAGTCTGATTAACACCCCCTTTGAAAGCCTGTAACTCTCTCACTCGCCACCATTCTGCATACAGCAACGTATATAACTGCGACACGTAGAATAATAACATCTATGTATCACCGTACCTATGGGCCCGATCATCTAAATCTTCCCCTGATACCACCTCCCAGACTCCATTATAGTATTGACACACAATCTTCAGGAGGAGAGAAATCCTCAGCACGTAAGGTCACTTGGTTATGAAGACATATTATCATATTATCTGCATGAGGGTTGTAGGGCTCAGGCCTGACAAAGCTAATTATAATTGGACATGATACAGAGCTCAGAGCATATTACGTGCTTGGCTGCCTGACAAAGTCGCAGCTGAGCTACGAGTAGAGAGAGGAGCGAAACATGAGCTGAAACTCAGTGCAGAGCTGTACAATAACAGTAGTGATGATTATTTATGGATACACCGAGTAAGAGCAACAGGATGAACCTGTTTCTGGTTAGTCATAAGGACTGATATGGATAATAACTGTTTTATTAGAATACAAGTTTACTATGTGTGCTCACTCTAATGTCTGAATGTCACATTTTCTTGGAAACAAACTGGACAGATAATGTCTTATCTCCACTCCCAAAATTATTTCATTATCAACTTCTGTTTTACTTCTTAAGTCCTCATGATGACTTT
This sequence comes from Brachyrhaphis roseni, assembly GCA_903066815.1. NCBI lineage: Eukaryota > Metazoa > Chordata > Actinopteri > Cyprinodontiformes > Poeciliidae > Brachyrhaphis > Brachyrhaphis roseni. Next base: position 52,942 of record CAEFZY010069333.1, read on the forward strand.
TTTTTTTAAGCCAAATGCTTTTCTTATACTTGTGGAACATTATTATGAATGGAGTCTCACTCAAAGTTGAAACAGAAATTGAAAAAGGAATTGAAAAATCTTACATATTAGTTCCTTTCTCTAAATTAATAACAATTTTATTGTTCATCTTGTGATCATGGCAACAGGAAGAAGTTGTGTTTTGATAAAGGCCCAGCATAGTTGGACTGAAGTCGAACTGTCGATCCCGTGGTTGCGGGATGTTAGTTTTTGCACTCTTAATATTCCATAAGACACACAGAGCCAAACTACTCTGAAACCTCTCCCGCTGCAGTTTACGTCATGGTGTTTTGTCAAATGTGTGGTTAACAACAGTACAGTAAACACAGTAATTATGGCAGAGAGGAATGACTGTAACAAGTTCACAAGTTCAGATGAGAAGGGGGGAATAATGATTAATATGCTGCAACATCTCATCTTATTTTCCATGTTATCGGAAGCCAAAAAAAAGCAGAGGCCGCTGGTGGGATGTTTGCCTGCTGCATCGGACCAGAACTGAGCGGAAAGGAGGTCCAACAGTACATACTTCCTCACGGCCTCAGACAACTGCTCCTCAAAACTAGCCATTGTGCTCTTTAGCTGGAAAACTGGCTTTTGGAAGTTGAATAGACTGGACTGTTTTCTGCATAAACAAACACACCCATAAAATTCTGACCAATCGCAAAATAGTTTCAGAAAGATCGGGTTGTGACAGGAATGCTGAAATCAAAATGGTGTGATTTTCGCTTCACTACTGCAACAACGAGAACCGATTTCGCCATGTAGGGCTGACCACTTTAAGAGAAAAACTGAATTGCTGTAAATTTATGTCTCTTTAGTAACTGGAGTCACTGTCCAATAATTGTATGTAGAAGGGATTACAACACAAGCAGTGAGTCAGCCAATCACATGGGAGCAACTGGATGTATTAATGCATTTATGGAGATGAAGACAACTTGTTAAAATTCAAACTGAGCTATAGAATGGGAAAGAAAGGTTATTTATGTGACATTGACCGTGTCATGGTTATTGCTGGCAGACACGCTGGTCTGAGTTTCCTTATATCTGCTGCAATTTTTACCACTATCATCTTTTGTGTTTGCAGGGAATGGTCCAACTGGAAAGATCAGCTCACTTCATGGCAAATATTGGATTAAAATTAAAACAAGAGTCCTAATTTCTAAAACACACATTCAGTTTGTCTGGGAAAAAAAAGCATTCCAAGCATCTGGAAGTTGAGATTCCAGTAAATCTCTCTGATAAATGATGCCGGCTTCAGAAATCTGAGGAAAATAATGAGTGGTGCAACATCTTGGCACAACTAAAAACATACTTGGAACACAAGACTACATCTGAGATGCTCAGCACCGAGACCACAAATCATCAAGGCTCAGAGTATTAGAAATTTATTTCAAAGCGTATCATGTCTCACACACACACACACACACACACACACACATATTTGCAACTGTATATCTTTCCAGATACTGGCAAATGATGCTTGAAGTCTGATTAATGATCATAGGTGAACTGGCTTGTTCAACAGCCCTGAGACCTGAATACTGTTATTAGCAGGCACTTATTTCTGTACAAATTGTCTTGGTCCATCATACAGTGCCTTGTAAAAGTATTCACACCAGTTATTTTTGATTTTGTCTTGCTACAACTGTAAACCTTAATATATTTTACGGGGTTTTTATGTTGTAGATCCACACCAACCAGTCCATAATTGCAAACGGGACAGAAAATGATAAAGCTTGATCTTAGCTTCATCTAAAAAACAAACAAAAGAAAATCAAAGAAAAACAGATTTAAACAGTAAAGGATTGTGAAAAAAAGTCAAATGCCAAAGCAAATTTTTAGACAGAAAGGTTTCTAGTGACAGGCCTAAACCACTGAGTTATTGAAGATAACCAAGATTTAACTTCAATATAACTTTACATATCTTAGACACAATTTTTCCTCATATTTCAAAGATTCTTTGGATCAGTAAACCAATAATGTTAAATGTCTGATCTTGTAATAGAGATGGGCCAAGCAAACATATCCCTGTCATGTTTAGCACTATGTAGCACTTCAGTCTTTGTGGTTCCCTGATTCTATAAACTCACATCAGCCTCATTCATGTTACAGAAATTATTTGCAATGATATGTTTTAGTGACTTTAATTATGCTTTTAGGAGTTATGCTTCTAGGAATTAGATTACAAATAAAAATGACACCAATTATTACTTGCAACTAGTTAAGTAGTGACATTAATCAATAATTTTTTTTAATTTATTTTACTTATAGTCCTAATCTGGCTTAAAATTGAACCTCCACCACAGTCTAAAGGGAAAGGCACACTGTAGTTTCATATGCATGTCAAATATTACTATTATTTTTATATAAAACAACCCACACTGGCAGCATCTGGTCAAAGACTCCAAGGCACAGCACCCAGCTGTTCTTTCCAAGCATGTTGTAAATTCATTGTATTTTCTATTCAGGAGCCCCCGCACTTCTGAATAGAACATAAACCAAAAATGCCACTCTTCTTCTGAGGTTGTGTTATTGTCATGTTTCTGTTGGGAAAACAGTAGAAAATGTACAAGGAAACATACATTTTTGAAGAATATCCAGAGGCAAGTGATATGGTATATGCATTGTTTTGCTGGATTTCAGAGTGGCTTGTTCAATGTGTGTTAAAGGTATCTTCTTTTTTTTTCCCACCAGGGGGCTTTTTTGTGGGCTCTAGTGTCCCCCATTTGACAGTAGGCTGACAGGAAGGGGGTAAGGAGAGGGGGGAAGACATGCGGCAAATGTCGTCGGGTCCAGGAGTCGAACCTGCGACAACCGCGTCGAGGACTCAAGGCCTCCAAACGTGGGTCACGCTAACCCCTACACCACCACAGCACGCCCGTTAAAGGTATCTTTTGATGCACTGTGACATGATGCAACCAATGTCTGCCTTTTGCAGACTCTGATAGGCTGTCTTACAGGATTGTCCAGTAGTTATAGTATATCTTCCATCCAACTACAAACAGCTCTGCAAAGCTTCCCTAACCCTGCAGGATAAGACACACCACAGCATGATGCTGCCACCACCTCATGTCACAATGGAGTTACTTTCTAATCAGGGAGATTGTAGTGTTAGTTTTGTTTAAAGTTGTTAGACTTTATAATTCATGTTGGAAGTCTCATATAAAATCCAACTAGGAAAGCCCAGAGGAATGTTCAAATTGAGGGAAACACATCTGTAGATAGTATCGTGAAACAGAAAAAAATCTGTTTGAGCAGAGTTCCTTCTTTGAGCACAAGGAGCTGGCTTTAGAAACTGTTTAGTGAGATCTTTTTGTCCTTATCCTGCCATCCTTCATCATCTGCTTTCAGAAACTCACACAGATGGGACATTTTTCATGATCTCTCTTACATTTAAAAACAGCAGTGTTTCAATTATTAGACAACAATACCCAGATCCTTGCGTTCTATTTCTTATTAAAGATTACAGATGTGAAAGCCACAACTGAAACTGCCAAAAATCAAAAATTGGTCAAGGTGAGCTGGCAGCAGAGTGATAATTGTTGCTGTTTGCTTCCTTGATTCTGTCAAAAACACTTGAATTAGATGATCTTGTTTGAGTGTAAAGAAAAGAACAAATAAAGAGAAAATTTAGCAGACACATTTTTTCCAACAAAATGCAACCAAAAAGGTTCAAATGAAGGTCAGGAAAGCAGATGTTTCAGTTCATGCTGCTATGTGTAAACACTCCAACAGGTGGCATGAGACTCTTGTCCCGTTCAGCTGGAGGAGCTGATCTTTTCTCTAATTTTCCAGCGAGCATGACCGAAACATAATTTTCATATTTAGGTGTTAATTGTGTACAATGAACACCTGATTTTCTGTTCAATAATTCAATTCACACTTTTAAAACAAAAGTGGACCTTTGCAGCAATTTAGAAAAACATTTTCCATTCCTCTTCACTTTAGTCTTTTTTGTGAATACGCGCCAAGACAAATATTAAATTCACCCGCCTCTAGAGAACATCAACAATTTTTTCCCCCCTATTTATTTCAATACCCTTTGTGCACAGGCCTTTCATTTCCTAAAGTACGCTGTTAAAAGGGCTGCTCCACCCTGCCCTGACCAATTTCCTCTCAGCCTCACAGATCACAGGCCTTTTCCACCCGGTGCTCCCTTTGCTCCCACAAAGGCCGTCGTAATCCTGCTGCTTGTCTACAATTAATCTTCCCAGTTGCCACATTATTAACACAACCACCCACGGCCAGCGGATGCAAATGTAAAGCCAGGAATGGGCTTCTCGGCGTGTACTCCTCCCTTCCCTCCATTTCATCTTTGCCCCATAGTGGCGAGGCAAATGTGTCAATCACTCAGGGGGTTAAACTGCTGCCCATTATCAGCATCAAGGGCGATCCACCCCCTTCACCCCCTTCAACCGATCAAGCAACATGACCCCTCCCCACCTCTCTTCATACCATCCACTGTCAGTCAGTCTTAGTCGTAGTCTTCTTGTAGTCAAATGCAGCTTTAACCTAAAAAATACAGAAAAAAAAAATCAAATTTCAATTGGATTATTGAGTATGGTGCAGGATCCATGATGCTGTGGAGTTGTTTCTCTATAATTACAGGGCATGGCATCATAGACTGTTTGAATACCACAGCTTTTTGCATCAAAATCTGGTGGGTTGGATAAGAGAGCATATAAGCAGACCCTGTGTATCCATCTATGAATGTGGGGACATTGTCAAAGAGATGTGAAAGCCTTTGAGTGGTTTGTATGACAAGAAAAACTCTAAGCTTACCCTTTCATTTTCACAATACCTTCTGAAAATGTGCTACTAAGTATAAACTCTATAATGCCTTCAACTATTTCCTGAATAATGACAACAGTTCTTAATCTGTTTAGCAAAACTGCAACTGTTTTACAAGTTCTAGGCAAAAACAATGAAGTTAAAAATGTAATTTGAATTTGTCAATGTATTTAATGAGCCACACAGTGATTGTCTTTTTTTTTTTTTTCAATATTTTAAATTCACCAAAACAGATTTGCTTAAATAATCTCAGTCAGAGCAACACAACAATCACTTGGAGACTTACTGACATATCACCAGCATTTTAAATCTTTAAAACAATTTTTTTATTTTTTTGGAATTAGAACATCAAAAAACTATAATGTTTATCGAAGTGCTTAAACTCAGGATATTCATTTACCAAAGATTCTTAAATGATGAGTAATAACCTGCTGTGAATGTTGCTTCTATATTTCGATGCCATATAAATCCAACTGCCTTGGAACTGATGTGTTGTCATGTAAATGTTTAGAGGACATAAAACAGCCCTTTGCATTGTTTGTCATGTTGCATTAAAGACTTGTGACTGACACAGTTTTCTAACAGGGTGAGCTCTACCAGTCGACCACTAGCCATCAAACCACACTCTGCAAATCGCAGCCATGATCAAAGCTGCGACTGTGTGAATAGCTTGGCACCACTTTAAAAGGAATATGAAATAATGTCCCAATCCAGCAGTTCAGGAAAAACTAGAGAAGAAAAAGGGGAAAGCATATGAGAAAAGCTGGTCACTCTATTGCCTTCAGTGTCACTTGACATGAAAGTAATGCCAGTTCTATGGAGATCCAAGCTGTTCCCCAGTGCTTGAAATGCTATTGTGTGTCAGACAAAAGGCATGGTTTCATAGCACCCCCGTGTTTGCATGCATGACCAACACTTTCAAATAAGGCCTTCAGATCTAAATCTCAGATTGCACTCAACACAGAAGACAGCGGGTAGCTCTGTTAGTGGTGAGAAATTACCGAGGATGTTCAAAACTGGAAGCTTTTACATCTCTTAACAGGAGCTTTGATTATAAGCTCTATGTCAAAAAACCATGGTGAAGACGGTGCTGCAGCACTAAAGCATGTTTGTTGAAGCACAGAGATATGAATTGGTCTTCTGTTGCATGATCTTTGGAGATAAAGCTTTAAGGCATCTCAGATTTAAGTGATAAAAAGACAAACATTGTTCGCAGTAGGAGGTTAATGGTTTAAAACAAAGATATTCTATTAAACAGATGTGCAAAAATATGGACAGAAATTTTCTTTCTTTACAATGCTTTATAAAAGTGTCCATACGATTTAAAAGCTGCAAATCTCAGAGTGGAGCACAAGAATTGTGCAAGGTTTTCCTGTTATTTTGCGTTTTTTCCTATATTTATTATTGCGCATTAATATCAACCTGCTGCCAACAGGACTTCAAATGGAAATTAGCCACTTATTGCTATAATGAACATTTTACATTTAAAATGTTCATTAATACTTATTGTCCAATTTTTTAAAATAACTTGAACTTAAATATGTTTCAGATAAAATTTGTTTTAGACAACAGGAGAGAACCATCAGCATCACAAAGACCAAGGAACATAGGTTAAAAAATAATATCCCAAGCTTTGAACTAGAGATGCACTGATCCGACATTAATATCTGTATTGGTCCCAATACTGAAAGAAATTCTAGATCAGTTATCAGTAACAATGTGCCTGATTTATAAAGGCAGATCTATTAATTTCCTACTTTGAACATATCACAGAGCTATACAAAATGCAAACTTATACAAAAATGGAAAGAGTGTAGCACAACTGCAAGCCGCACCAACACATTGTCATCCACATAAACCGTCTGAAGGGGTATGGTTACTCTGGAGGTTCCAAGAGTCCACAGCTCAAACGGATAATCTCTCGGCAGGCTAGTTGTCCAGTAAAATAATCTGGCCTCTATGGAAGAGTGTGAAAAAGAAAGCCATTGTTTTGAACACAGAAACATGGGGAAGGTGCTCTGGTAAAACACAATCAATATCCAAACATAAATCCCACTGATAATCAGGGACAAGAATGGAAAATAAATATTCACAGAACGATGTGTTGCTTACAAAGTTTTCTATTCAACATTTTTTTTTCTAAATCAAGCATAATCCTAATATGACATATGTTTGCTTAAAGAACTTGAGAAGTAACTAAGTAGGATAAAATAAAGTGCAACTTTCTTCTTCTGAATTGTCAGTGTTGGCCTCAAACCTAAACTGTTATTTCAGTCTGACTTTAAAACCTTTCTTTAGCATGCTTTCTTGATGTTAAAAGGGAAAGATATATATTTCCCTCACTTTTCATGCTAAGAGAGAGCCCTAGCCAGCCTAAGCTCTCTGTCAGTGCTCAAAGTTATTATCAGAGGGAATAAAGAAACCATTTTTCTGCAGCGGGAGAGAAATTCTCACAGTGATATATCAGCGCCTTGGATTCAGGGGAAGATTGACTGTCAGTAAAATATGTGATGATGCGTTAAACTTTAAGGACCTCCTGGGAGAAACCGAAGACAAAGTGAATAACAAATATATGTGTTATTATTTGCAGCTATGATGACCTCAACTGAAAACTGTACCTCTGAGGTAGAGCAAATAAGAAGGTCGGGTATGATTTACAAATGTTTTGTTAAATCATTGGCTGTACTAAATAATACATCAGCAGCTCTCTGTGTAGCACAGATGTATTAAACTTGATAAATATAGCAATGCAATGACTGAATATCTATCTGTCATATGCTAGAATCATTAAGATTTTTCTCTCTAGCAGCCTTTAGATTTAACTGAAAACCCAAAGAGCTGCCTGTAGAACATAAACAAGAAAAATATGATTTTTATTGAAGTTATGAAAAGGACAAACTGTTTTCAAAATTATATAGACTGATGCAATCTCCAGGGGTCAACGAGCGAGAGGTGGGGTACACCCTGGACAGGTCGCCAGTCCATTGGAGGGGACATTTTAATTTATTATATGGAAAAATGTTCCACTGGCAGATTATTTCACTTATAACTAGTCCTTTTTAATCAATATTATGGAATCATTGACTTAAACACGAGCTCCTATTTCTTTCTAAAAAGTGTCTTGTAAGTTAGTTTTGTCTTATCTCTAGTGTGCAAAGATATTTTCACAAGAAACGAGACCAAAAATACTTCTGTACTTTGTGTTTTTGCGGTATAACAAGTGTTACACTACCATGGGCATCACTTGTTTCCAAGTGAGTGTGGAAGCAACTTTGCTGTAAAGGTATTATCTAAATAATGATTTACAATGAAATTTTTAAATAAAAAGCAATGCTAAAATGCCATCTTTGGTTCAGATGTTTAAAAGTGAGAGATTATTTTGCCTCCTATAAACCCGCATGACTGTGAATAAGATAAACGTTGGTCGTTGTCTGGTCAGTTTGATCCATTCCCAGCTGTGGTGAGCAACCATTAAGCCATTTCCTGACTTACTTTAAAGCCATATTCTCTTGTCTTTGCCATTTTGAGTAATGACTAAGAAAAATTGGTTTGTGATCCTCTTCAACAAAAAGGACTAAGTAACTAGTAACCAGTGATTTTGTCAAAGAACAGTTCTAGTGTTTATTTTTGCTCCTCTGAATAAATATACTTCAGTTGAAAGCTGGACATTTTTCAAATTACCCTGCTGTAATAAGAGATAATTTTTTGAGCTCCAGTTTCAATAAAAATGTTGAAATTAATCAGTGATGAAATACGTAGCACTGCCCTACTCTGTTCCAGCTGGATTTATAGACAAGCACTTATTCCTAAACACATTAGCCATAACTGATTAAAGATGAAATAATTTGTTGTTGGATTATATATGGCAGTAAACATTTCATAACAGCACTTAAAATAAGCACATTAATGATAACTGCAGTAAACTGTTAAATTGCTTGTCGGGGAGGCAGAGACCCCCTCAGTGACTCATGTTTAGCTTGGCGCCAAACACCAGAACAGAGGTTTAATTCTTCCAGGGTGCCTACTGCCAAAAAACTCCTGGTGCTGCGCCACATTCGGACACTTCCTCCGAAGACATGCGGCAGAGGATGCAGCGGGTGGGGCTGTCTGACAAACAAAGAACAAGTCCTTCTCCAGCTGCTGGATTCCCATGTGAAAGTGCCGAGAACATGTGGAGGGGTTAGTCAGAGCTTTCCATGGATGAGCTGTGTGTAGGTTGGCCCAGCGGGCGTCAAGTGCTACTTTACTCACAGCAGGATCCGTATCACCATTGTCTTAGTGACTCTGTAAATACACATATCATCCGCTGGAGCCACTGTCCTACAATACTCAAATTTTCAATGGAAGGCTGGTTGATTGGTTTGTTGGTCTAAAAATGTTAATGGTACCAAATAATTTGCCATTGTTGTTATGCCAAATTTCAAAGATTATATTATTAAAGAAACAAAATAAAGGCACCTGTCCATGACAGGAATCTGTTCTACTAACCACAGTAGTTTTCTGAGGCCTTTATTAATTATCCAAACAGGCCTCCACAACATTTAACACAGTAAAAGCAAATCGCTAGGTCAGATATTTACCACTGAAAAAGACCTTGTTAGATAAAGATGTGGGGGTGGTGGGTTGTGAATAAAGAGTGCTAAACTCTGTCAAAAATGTTACGTTGATTGATTTTTGTTTTATGTTCTAAACAAATGAAAGTAATTTCAGTTTAAAATACTTTAAAGCTGAAACCTTTGGTAACTTTTATAAACAGGGGTTGAAAAATCAGCATTTATTTCCAGCCATCGGCGGCTGAGGGACTAAATCCTTAAAGTAATTTTGGAAGGTTTTAAGGAATTTATGTTCAGCAGCACAAGAAAAAACAATCACAACCTTCATGGATTCTTAACATTTTTTAATGAAACAAGTGCTGCTGCTTTGAGGTGATTATAACACAGTTTCACAGCGCAAACTCTGCGACATGATCTATGGCTTTGGTTAGAGCTGTCTCTCCTCTTTTCTCACCTCAAAAGAAAGAGAACACCAGCGTTCCAACTCACCAAAGTCCTTTCTGTGGGATTTGTGGTGCCACAAAACAGGCTATAAAATGTACCTGCAATGACAGAAAGTTTTACTGCTGAAAATTAAGGATTTTAATTCCACAATTTGAGCCTCTCTCTACAATGCTGCAGTGGGAAGAGTGACCGCTCATCTTCTGCCAACATTAGGACCCATACTGGACTCTGATATGGACCCAATATGTTCCCAGAATTTTTGGTCATGTTGGATCTTATTTCTGGAAATCCTACTACTAATAACTGTGTAATAACAATATTAAGAATGCCAGTAGCTCTGCTTCTGAGGTCAGCATGTACAACAGACTTCAGTTGCCCTTAAGGGTGCCGGACATCACTTTTCAAAAATCGAATTAAGCTGCTTTGTCAGACCTCCCCCGATGATCTGCCAAAATGTATGTTTCACATCACCTGGGAAATTGTTGGCAACACAATTTAATTACAACCTACAAAAAGTGTAGAAGTGTAAACATCACTCTCTTTCATCCCTTTATGTAAGTGGACATAAAGACAATGTGTTAGGTGGAAACAAATGTGCCCTGACAGCCACATCAAAGGGTGCAGTGAGGGGCTTACTGCTACTTAAGGCTAGGAATGCTGTTGCTAAGCATCGGCTCAGAACCTATCAGCCCTTTAAGGAGTATACCAGTTTTGGGGGAAGGGTTAAACATTTATGTATAAACCATATGACCAAACTTAGCATTCTTGGTACAAGTATTTTGGGACGCCAAAGCAAAGTTAATATATTCCTCCATAACTGGTTGTATCAAGGAAAATGAAACAAGGCATCTGGAAATTGCAACATTGGATGAACACTACCTGTGGAGGTGCAAAACTCTCATCTTGATTTTTTTTTTTTTTTTTTTTTTTTTGCTGACATCTTTAGATTCTTCCTTGATATCAAACAAGGAAGAAACACATTTAAAGTTTTGCCTTAAAGCTCATTCACAGAATTACATCCAACTGATTCTTATGCTGCTAATGTCAATCAGAAAAAACGGGATGTCTTTCTATGCGATGTATTCAAATATTGTAAATTGTATAATCCACAAATTATCCTTAAAAATGCAACATGCATAGAAGAAAAAGACATATTGGTACAAAAGGACTGTGTACCGCAACTGAAACACAGTCCTTTTAAAATGGACTGATGTTTTATTTTGTTAACAGCATCCAAAAAACATTCAGTAGTTAAACAGAATAATTTTCAGACAATCATTTATTCAATCAGTCTCTAAATGTGTGATCTAGATGAAACCAGGGACGGATTTTATTCAGAAGTTTGCAGTTTTATCATATTTATGAAAAAAGAGAGAAGCTATCTGTTGTGTGATTTCCTCTTGCGTTTTTATGATGTTCATGCTTGCTGATGAATAGATGCATGCACCACTACATAAAAGCTATGAGTCAGTGCTAGTTGCCACCTTCCTGTGAATAAATTCAGCTCCCTCCTCTTGCCCGGATGAGGTGCTAAATCACTGGCAGCGTTTGGAAACAGCGGGGTGTCATTGGACGGCCAGGGCAGGCAGGCTCTTATAATTCTGTCCATCAACTTAATTCATTATTTCAGCAGCTGCAGATTTCTGCTCTAAATTAGGGAAACTGACAGGTTTGAGCACAGTTCAAAGGAGAGAGCTTTCAAGTCAGACTTTGGCAAATGATCTGGAGGAGCACGTCGAATGCGCCCTGTCATTCACCACCCTGACAAGCAGTACATTTTCATGTCGGGGCAAGAAAATGAGCCAGAGCACAACTGAAGGCTCACTTCTAGGAAATAGAAGTGCTAGGTGACCTCTCACTAACTTGTAATCCGCACAGTATTAGTCATAACAAGAGAGGATAAATCCTCTGTGAGAGCTGAGCCATCTAAGCATGGCAAGGGGCTGCCTGACCAACAAATCCTCTATTTTTCCCCCCCTTGTTGTTGAGATGAAAGAGAAATGGTGCTGCAGATTACTGAGAACAATCAGCCATTATTAGCAATAAAAAAAGGAGAAAAATACAGGATCTGCTTTGTGAGAGGCCACTCATTACCAATTACATGCAATTTCTGACAGCCGGGAATAATTACCCAACATCAATTTGAGACAGACCCAAGATGGTGTAACAGCTACAATCCTGCAGCTTCTCAATGTACATTTATGTTTGTCATATGTACGTTGCTTTGAAGCTACAAATTTCAAAAGTATTTTATTGGGATTTTATGTGACAGAAAAACTCAAAGTAGTGCATAATTATGAAGCAGAAGGGTTTTCAAACTTGCTACAAATCCAGGTCCAAGAAAACCAACAACAAAAAAGTATCTTTCGTATTCTGTTTGTTTTATCAGCTTTCATGATGGAAAAGTATCCATGATTCTGCCACTACCATGTTTTACCTTTGAGATGGAGTGTTTGGACTGTTCAGTTTTACCTTTTCACCATGCATATTGTTGTGTAGGTAGATCGAAAGGTTTATCTTTGATCTCATAGGACCAAAGCATTTATTTCACGTTTTTTAAGGGATATCAACTACTTCCACAGGCACTTGTACTAAATGGCACTTTTAGTTCTACAATCTTGCACTACTACTCATTCACAATTGCTATTGTGAAACAAGATATGTCATAAATGTCAAAGAGAAGCAACATTCACGTAAAAATTGTCTTACAATGTCTCTAAAAAGAATCCAGTTTTTTTTTTGTCCTTCTTTTCCGCTTCTTTTTGAGCCAAACAGAGGCTCTGACAAAATCCAAAGGGTAACAGAAAGATACAAAACCAATGTGTCAGTGTCCTGCCTTTAACCAGGCATGTAAAGAAGTTAAAAGTTTGTGGCTATACAACAGTCAGACTGTACTTAAGAAGTGGCAGTCCATTCAGGTGTTGTTGAAACATTTCAACAGTATCACTCTTCAATGTGCAACAGCCTGTGCTAAGGAGAGCAAAAAGGTCTAAGGCTTCCAAAGATGTGAGGTTAGCAGTGACAGACTACTACTGGGGTATGGCAAACCACAGTAGTAGTCTGTAATGTATGATGTATATCTGACATCATATAATATGTATTTGTTGCCACACTTGAGATTAAACAGTACAATACGAGGCAACTACCACTAGTCGCCACACACAGATGAGGTGTTAAATTAAGCACCACCTATTGGTGTTTTGCCAGGGGAGGCAAAAGTGTAAACATATTATGATTGTTAACACGGCAACATGAGGATTTCTGTATGTTAGTCTGACTACTGGGCATTGTTTAATTAAAGCCAGAGAGAAACGTATTAAAACGATTGTTCAAATTTGATCCCGTTATGTATGTAACCCGCCTAGTCAGAAACTTTTCATAGCAAGACTGATATTTCTGTCTGCTTTTGAGATGGAGGATTTTGTTTTGTTTTATCAAACATTTCTCAATCTGTAACCTTAAAATCCTAACTTTAATGGAATATGAATCCCCAATAAATTACACAGAAGTTTGTGATTGTTTCACCGCAGTCTTAAATCTTTTGCAGAATCTAAAACGGCTTTCTTCCATATCAGCTGGGTCTTTATCTTCATCCATATTTCCATCAACTCTGACAAACATTCTTGTCCATGCTGAAGAAAAGCATCTCTGCAGCATAATGCTGCAATCACTATGTTTCACAGTTGGCCAGGTTAGTTCAGGGTGAGAGAAAAAAAAAAAAAATCAAAACAAGATAATACCAGTCTTTGAGTAACTTTTAATGTAAAGAAAAACAAAGAGGAGACAGAGTAAAAAAAAATTTCAAGGCGAGATAGAAATTTAGATAGAGAAGTTGTGAGGAATGAGAACCTTGTATGGGAAATGTAAACAGTATGAATCATATCACTGGCTCCTTTAAAAAAACATCAATATTGGCTGTGTAGGAAAAGTCAGGGGGTCAAAGTGTAAAGTCAATCCAAATTGGTGCAAGCAGTTGACATTTACTGTTCAGTATGTATGTCAGTATGTATATAAAATTTACATTTAAAAAATCTGATTTAACGCAAAAATATTACCATCAGTTTCAAAAAATGCAAGTAACGAGCTACCCTAAAATACTCTCCGATAAATGAAAACCAAACTAAGAATTTTTTATTCTAGTTAAATCAAATACTTAATACAGAACTGTTCCTATTTTTAGCCTTTATGTGATATTTGCCGATGGACACACTACACTGACTCTGACTCAGTCAATCTTTTTCCTTTACTACAACCAGCTTTCATTCCAGGCCTTTTGATCAGTTGCTTTCCTTTGTGCGACACACCTCATCACCTTTATTTTCTGCCATAATTGCATGAGAAAGATCTCCCCTTTGATACGGTCTGCATGCCAAATCACTATCAGGGAAAGAGTGTCGAAAAGTGCCATGTGTGCTGTCTGCCGGGAGAGGAAAAAAAGGGTTCATACACCTGTGGAAGACAAACAGGCTTTTCAGAGATATGACATATCTATCATCCCAGTGCAGGATATGAACTGTTCTGTCATCTTAATGGTGCATAGTGGAACTTCAGGTGCTGATAGACATGTGTTGAACACGGTGAACTGTCTGGCAGCTGGCATTCCCAGATCGCCAACTCCTACCTCTACAGCTTTAAGCCCTCCAAGGCCCCCCTGTCTCATCTCCTGGCCGTAATACGCAGACAGTCCTCTTCTAAAGGCCCATTGCTGAGCTACTGAGTGCAGCTGAACGGGATGTTCTGCTCCCCCCTGGGCCAGCTTTCTCTTCTTGTTTACCACTGCTGTGATGTCAACACTTATCCTCCATAACCGCCAAGTGGATTGTGAAGATGTCTATTCTCTTAAAGAAATTATTTTTCTCAGAAAATGAGCTTAAACATATAGAAGAAGTACAAAACAAAGTTGAATGAGCATTACACAGCTTTACAAGATCAAAAACGTTTTTGTTTTTTTTTAAAAAAAAAACCCTGCAAAAGTCGAAGTGCATGTTTTGGAAAGAAATGCAAGCATAACAGGTGAAACTCAAAATTTGAATGTTTATGCAATCAGTGAAGCATCACAACAAAATTGTATGACGAAAGGCATTACTGTGAGAAAAAGGGTTAAAACTAAGTATTTTTAGCATCAGTAAAATGCTAAAAATGAAGCCAGCTTGTCTTTACTTGGACTGCCTTCAGTGATACTCAGAAGAAATATTGATGTCAGCAAATACAACAAATATACTATAATGAGTTGCTTAAGGCAGCACACTAATCTTTGGTTCAAACAGAAAGTACTGAAAAAGAAGCACACCAGAGAATATTTTGAGAACTTCAGACATTTATATGCAGATGACAGTGAACTATAAACAGTTGCTGGCAGCTACATCTTGCATGCTGCATTCTATTTACTCTTAAAGTTCTAACCTTTTCAAACCCTATGGCAACACCAAAGGATGTTATGCTTCAGACCAATAAAGACATGACAGAAAACAAGAAACACTACTTTAGAAAAACATATAGTGGGCGGACCTTCACAGTTAGCAAAATAACCATGCTAGTCATGCTAATCGCTTAAATTTGCATGACTAGTATGCTGAAAACAACTTGAAATATCAAGTCGAAAAAACTTGTGTTTAAAAATAATAAAGCTGTTTTACAGTTACACTGTGTTGTTGCTTCTGCTCATTAGAGAAATAGTACAAGGCATTAAAGCTAGAAAGAAATCAAAATAAGCTAAAAAAAAAACTAATTAAACTTGATTTGCACAAATTAAGTGAGTGCTATAAATCCCCTTCTTTCTGTTTTTCTAGCTGTTTGTTTGATTTGGTTGGTTAAAATGAAAGACCTGCATTAGTCCGTCATGTTTGCTGCTTATTTATTGGGGAAAAAATGAAACAGAATAGAACAATTTGAAATATTCTGAAACAGCTCTGAGACGATTGCAAATAACAGAACGAATGCATGCCATCTACCCACACAGAGAGGCAGTGAGATAAGCAGGACGGATTCGACTGAGAGAATCTGTTATCAGGAATGGCGCTATGCTCTGACATCAGGATAAGCATATCTATCAGCATGCTGCCAAACATCCTCAAGTGAGCTTGGCGGAGAACAAAGCCTGCATCGTCTCTCACAGCTAAGGTTACAGCCGGATGATGATGTACTTGTCACTGCGGTGTAAATGATCCACTGCCCCAGCCAGTTCCAAGTGAACAAAAAGAACCCACACTAAGACATGGATATCATTTGAACTGTTTTAGATATCTGCTTATTAGTCCCTTGATAAATACAGCTGACTTGTTTCTTACAGCTCTGAACCAGGAAGCTGTGAAAGCCTGTCTCAGATAAAATGCAAAGCAAAAAGAGTTGAAGTAAAACAAGAAAGCTGGTTAATGCGGTCCATCAACACCTCAGCAGACACGCCTGTCTAGGTGAGGTCTCCCCACAGTCCAGTCTGTTCAGAATTATTGTTCTCTTATTACAACGACAGAGTAATGTCTTTGTTATTGAAACTCACCAAAAACCAGGCAAGAGTTCAGTTGCATGAAGCAAAGTATATTTTCAAACCTTTGGAATCGTTATGAGAAGACAGCCACAGTTAAGTTGCAAACAGTAACTTGCAAAGGTTTTCACAACCCTTGAACTTTTGTTGTAACATCACAATTATATATGTAGTAGTATTTACTCAACACAAAATCCAGCCACGTTGGCAGGTTTACAATTACGAACAAAGTGTTTAACGGCATGCCACAGAATCTCATTGGGATTTAAGTCCAGACTTATAATATCTTACAGAACTCCATTTGATTTAAAATGGAATCTGCTAAAAGCTACCAAAGGCTTCAGACTGGGGCAGAGGTTCACTTTCCACTAGGTTACCAACCCGAAACTTGCAGCCAGAGATACAATTGAGCATTTTGGATCAAATCATATTCATGTATTTGAATGGTTCAGTCAAAGTTTATGGATATTTCCATCCAATCTGACTGACTCAGAGCTATTTAGCAACTTTTTTCCTCTTCTCCTTCCACTTCCAGTTTGGTTTTAACATAAAAAACACTGAAAAGAGTTAGTGGTTAAACCGTCCAATGACATGGATTCTCTGCTTCTTACACCTATTGTACCAGTAACACCATGAGCTAGATGGCTATTAGTGACGCACTCTGCGTATCTCATTACTGAGAGGCCTAAAAAAAAAAAAAAAAAGAACAGAAGCAAAACAAAAGCAGGACGGAGCAGCGTTTTGGCAGATGCTGCAAGTAAGAGCATATCCCACGTTTTGTTCAAGGCCGTGAGAAAAAAAAGAGCTGGCAGAACAATTTCAACCTGACAAAGTGTTGGTGGATGAGTCAGTGAATGAATCACTCACAGTATCACAGACCAAAGCGCAGCGTTTGAAGAGAAATCCAGCCCTCGAAGGGAAGTACAGCACTGGCAGTGATGAATTGCGGCCCTCTCCGGTGCCTTCCACATGGTTCGGCTCAATATCCTGTTCATTATGATGTACTGAGTCCCATCAATGGTATTTCTGTGGTTTATTTTTGGACAGTAACAGCCAGCCAGTTAGTTGAGCCAAATCATGAAATGACCTGGAGCCAAGAAAAAACATTGTGTATACAAATTCTTGGGTCTGATCTGAAGGATAAAAGCAGGTCCTGCATGAAGCAAATCTGTGTTTTATATCTTTGTCCTGCTGCCAGCTAAAGCCAGAAACACTACTACAACAATTACAAAAGATCTCTGAGGTCACCACACACAGACAGCGAAGGTGCGAGTAGACAGAAAGGGTGTGGAGTGCTCAGAGCCAGACGAGGCAACTTGTCTTGCTCGCAAAGAGAAACATCCATCGGTGTGATCGCTCCACTCCACATGCCGGAGTCTAAACAAGCCGCTGTTTTTATTTCCATAAAGCCACGTTCTGTCTTTTGTTCTGACGCAGATAAGATGTATAAATTATGAGCAGCTGACAAAGTATACCGGGGCGCCTCGGGCAGCTCATCAGTCATGCTCAGCCTGTCAGCAGGTAACTGATGGGGGCCCTACAGGCACAAAGCCTCCTTTTTAAGCAAAGGAGGAGAAGGGGAGGGAGGTGGAGGAATTAAAGCAGTTGTTGGAATCCTGAGCACAACAGCTGACTCATATTTAACAGTCTCTTTAAAGGAGTAAGGCAGACGCCAAGAGCTTCGGGCTTCACAGTGCGTTTTTGTGGCTCTCTCCTCAGGAGCGTATGTCTATCTGTTGTGCTCCGTCGGTGTTACACAATGGTAGTCAAACTGGATGGAGGCACAAAAAGAGTCATCCTGAAAGACCACCCAAGAGGCTCTGTGCTGGGGAGACCACATGGTTGCAAAAGTCTTCTATTTAAACAAAACACGCGGTGCTGGTCAGGAGTTTATTTAACCCCAGGTATTTAATAAAGTAGTAAAATGTCCATATGAAAAATTTCTGTCCTCTTGCAAACAGCATATTCTCCTGACTTACTTACATATGGATATAAGATTATTTATCATAATATTTGTTTTCTTAATGCAATACTAACTTTAAATTCACTTCTTCTTAGTACAGACATATAGACAGATATTTAATCATTCCATCTCCTTTGTACACATATTTCACTGGTGGAAAAACAGGACGATGTTCCCACCTCACCTGAAAGCCTCACCCGGCCTCCTCCAAACAAAGGAGGCCAATGTTTTGTCATTATTGCCAAAAAAGCTAAATATAGTCTAAAACCTTTCTGCAGAAGGCATTTTTATTTTATGTGGACAGCTGCAAATCTTGGTAAGAGTTGAAGGTTTTGGTTCTGGAGCAAAAACCTTCTACAGCCTCTCAGTCCAAGTGGATGTAAAACTGATCAGTAACACTGGAGTCCCAGGATGTTCTAGTTTACGATAGGCCAAATACTAAGTTCTTGAACATACTAATCTGTTATATTTAATCAGACTTAACAGCTTGGGTTTGACTAATAAAACTTGGACACTGTTAAGTTTTCTAAGATGATAATCCCAGAGACAACTAAAAACAGTCTGGAATAGATACATCCGCCTAACACCAAAAGAGATCTTTACATGTCACAAACAAGATGAAACAATTGAGTTCCCTACTTATTTGACTGTGTGTATTTTAGGGATTCATAATGAGACTGTATTGCAGTAAGAAAAGAAAGACAAGAATGAATGACTCCATCTGCAGCCCTGTGGGCTTTATTTTTGGAATTACTGAAACTATTCAAATTAAATTTAACAGCACTGAGAAGGATATGACAACAAAAGGGTGTTTGTTATAGTAATTATAAACAGATGTTTTTTTTCTGATCCACTTTAGATAATTCATACATAGGGTCAATACGTACATTTAGGTCTCACGTCTTTACAGGAAACAAAGCTCATTCTGAAGACAAGGGCGGTGAGTTCAGCTGCTTTCATGATCCCTCATCATATTTCTGCAAACCTATCTCTACAGCTGTCTGTCTGGAAGGACATAAAGCATCACACCTCCATGTGGGTCAGGCAGGTATGTTACAGTATCAAATGATTGGGCGTATAAAAACTCTGAAAAGTGTCCTGATACCAAAAAATGAAGGACACCGACTGATGCACAGGAGATGTAAAATGAGACAGCCTATCTTGTGATGGCCTGGAGAAAAAGACATGTCCCATGGTTCCAAATACTGACAGCTTTGTACAAGAGTCACTCTGTGAAATGTAAAAAATGTTTTGACCTGTAAAATTGCAACAAAATTTGGTTACACTACATTTCTCAGCTTCTACATCAGCAGACTGCCAGAGGAAATTGGCCTTATATATATAGTAAACCATTGACAGCAGAGAACAAGATATCTTATTCTCTGCTGTCAATGGTTTACTTTGATCCTATATGTTTTTTGTTTGAAATTAAATCATTGGAGAGGATTCTTATCCAATGAGAAGCTAAACCTAAACACAGATGTAAAACTTTATTCAAATGAAAGCTTAAAGACAGTCAAATAAGTTACTGATTTAGAATTTATCTGGAAAAAATTTACTTAGGGGAAGCCAATAGCGCTAAATGTTTTCAAAGCTAAACCGATAAGCTGCTAGTGCATTAGCAGAGTAGCAGAAGTGTGTGGAAGAACACATTATGATCTGATTAAACATCTGGGCCACAATTCCATAAGGTATATTTAGTATAAGCAACACTGACCACCACCAAAGAACACCAGACCCACAGTAAGACATGGTTGTGGCAGCATCATGCTCTGTAATTAGCTTTCCTCAGATGGTTTTTGTACGGCGAATTAAATTATAATCAGTTTGAAATACCAGACAGTTTTGTGTCTGATAAGCATAAGAGGAAGACAGATTTCTCTGTCCTAGTCAACAAAAGATAAAGTTCATATGGGGAAAATTAAAGCCTAAGGAAGGCCAAGGCAGGGTTTTATAAGAACTACCTTATAATGCTTTCTCCACACATATGAATACAGCTGTAAGTCACACTGCTCTGCTATTGAGCACGAGCTTTGTGAAGTGTTTGCATAAAGAAAGAAAGAGTGAAAGCAGGACAGAGTGGAACCTCAAAGGAGACAAAAAGCAAAAGCAAACATGCTTGTGTGAATTTGTACCAAAGCACTCACTCTATTCAGCTCCAGCCCGAAAGAGTTGTCTCAGAAACAACAATAGTGGGTAACATGATCTTTCATTACACATTGTGTAAACAGTGTAAGCTATCAGTGCTGCCAGTCAGGATGATTGATTGCGGCCTGTCACGGGAGAAGAGTGACACGTCAGGAAAAAGAAAAAGTTTTTCTCTCAACAAAGCTCCGTGCATTCAGGCTGCCACAGAAAAGCGGTGATTAATGCGTTCTCTCTGGGTAATCCCACACCCCTGGCTAATGAAGGAGGAATCTATCATCCGTGTTGCAGTGGCAGATGTCACAAGGACAGCAATCCAAGTGCATGGGAACAATTTACTTTCTTTTCTAATTGTTCCTGAAATGTGTGACAAGTTTGGAGAAAAACACTTGAGTCGACGGTTCCTGAGGGCAGACACAACAACAGCCGCCACTTCAATACACAATCCAGCCATTCTCTGCTTTAAAGTATCCCTTTGGATCCTGGAAGCACTCAGAGATAAGAACTGCCATTAGGCCACTCTCTAAAGCTACTGCATTCTTTGACATTTTTGCTGTATGCCGCTCTGAGAGGCTGCCAAAGTATAAAGCTGCTCAAATAAACTATATGCTAAGTGCAAAACTAGCCTTAAACTCCTTCATGCTAACAAGGGAAAGAGCGGGGAATTCATAAACAATTGATCTGTGCTTCATTAGGCTCGCTAGGCCCCATAATCAAGTGCAAAGCAAAGAAATTAGGCAGCAATTAGAGAAAAGAGTTGAAGCTGAGGGATCATGATTCAAGTCCCTGAAGAATATGTCTTATAAAACATCCAGCTGCAACCTGAGCAAAAACAGCTTTGGATTGATTGTTTACAAACTGTAGTTTTCCAGAGGCTACACTCCTGTAAAAACTCTTACCCTCTTACAGATGTCTTCTGTTTCCACTGTTTTTTTTCTTTTTACTTTTACATATTTCATAATAAACTATGTTAGATATTATATAAAGATAAGCTGTTTTGTTTCTCTTACAAAAGGAAAAAATCTGTTCAAACCAATCTGTGAAAAAAAAAAGTGTCCACTCTTAGTGGCAACAACTGCCACTGCGATAACTATCAATGAGTGTTTTTTTTCTCTCTTTTTAGGAATTTTGACTTACTCTTCTTTGCAGAATTGTTTTTATTCATCCACAATGGAGGGTTTACGATCATGAACGACCTGTTTAATGGCAGGCCACAGTATCTCATTTTTGTTTTGGCTATTTGTAGGTGCACTTGTTGGTATCCTTTGCACCATGGTCCTGCTGCATAATTTGGGATTCTATTCATTAAAACAGGCTGTACAGGTCCAGAAGTAGCAACGTCTCCCCACACCATCACGCTACCACCGTGTTTAACTATTGGTGTTATCTTCTATCTGAAATGATGTGTTAGCATTGCCCCAGATTTAGCAGAATCCACAGTTTCCAAAGAGTCCCAGTGCACTGAATATTTTTCTAAAAGTCCACAATTGTTTTCACCTTAGAACTGTCCACTGGATGGCATTTTTCTCCCCCGTCTCTTTCTTTTCTACTGTTAAATCATGAACAATGACTTAACCAAGTGAGGTCTGCAGTGCTCCAGATGCTGTTCTGGGTTCATTTGTGACTTCCTGGATGAATACATGTTGTGCTCCATTAGTGGTTTGTTTGTATTTTGATAGCCTGGTTGATCCAAAAATATTTTTGTTGCTATTCAATGCTTCCATGTGTTATAGATAAAGCTCCCACGGTGGTTTACTGGACTCCCAAAGCCTTACAAATTACTTGTAATTTTTTTCACTGATAAATGTCAAAGTCTTTGTTTGAGGAATGGTGTTGCTTTTGGAGATATTTTAGCCTACTTCATGTTGTCAGATGGGTCCTATTCAAGTAATTTTTTATTCTACAATAATTAGGCTTAGATAAGGCTTGAGAAAATGAAACAAGACTCTGTGTAACACACTTAATTAAGACACATTGGCTAAAGATATTTTTTCTTTAAAAATAATTGCTACAGGCACATTTGTATTTGAGTAAATACAAAACAGCATATTGTACTTAGTCAAGTAATTTTTGTCTGGTACTTAGGATACTTTGATGATGTAAAATGTTTAAGTTTAGAAACAAAAAGCATAACAGAAAAAACTCTAAAAGGGAGAAAATGCTATTGCTATATTTTACTTTTGTTTTAAATATTTTATCTTTTCCCCATGTTGCTTCATTTTGATTGCTGAAAATAGGGTTAGGCAAAATAAAAAGAGCATATTTTCTGTTTAGGAGCAGGAACATCTAATTAGTGCGAAAGAGGCATGGCAGCAAAGTCCAAATGTGCCACAGCTGTCTGTCCTCACATCACTTAATTTGATCTGGTTTCATGCCTGTTCATATTACACTCCTGATACTTTAGCGCAACACTCTCAAACATCTGCTCGCCTGGGAAGCCTGTTGATTATCCATTCAGCTGGAGGTCAGATGGCGCTCAGCTCATGCAGCTTCACAACCGAGCTAATAAATCAATTTCTGGAACAATTATGAGTAATTGTGTGCACTTTAAATTTTAACAGTCAGAGTTTAGGAGGCTCTGTGTGGCATGAAATATGTGAGCAGGTTGAGTCATGGTCTAATTGTGCTTGTTTTTGTGGACAGTGACCCAGTTGTGACCTCCGCGCATACAAGTATGCCTCTTCTGGTGTTGCTTTAGATCACAAAATGTGTTGATAGAAAGATTAAAGGCTCAGGCTGGAGTGTAAATCTTACACTTGACACATCAAATGAAGAGGAAGCCATCCATCAGGTGTAATTTTAGCTTGCTAAAGATTACACAGCCCTGTAAAAGTATTTATACCACTTACACTTTTTAAAAATGGTCACATTACAACCAAAAAATCTACAACACTGGTGCTTCATGAGAAAGACCAAGACAAAGTAGTGTGTAATTTAGAGGTTGAGGAAAAATATACATGGTCTGCTAACTTCCTAAAAACTAAAGTTGTGTTAGAAAACGTGAGAACAAACAGCATCATCCAAAAAACGGGAAACTGCTGCGTGAATTTACATTGAGGCCATGTTGAATCAATACTTTTTGCTATGGTTACAGCTGCAGGTATTCTAGGCTGTCTTTCCGCATCTAGACGTTATAATTTTTTGCCCATTCCTTTTTGCAGAATAGCTATAGCTTTGTTAGACTGGATGGAGAATATCTGAAGTCTTGCCACATATTTTAACAAGTTTGCCCCGTTTTCAGCTCCATCCATCTTCCTGTCAACACCAGAAAAATATGTATAAGTGTCCGTGCAGAAGCATCCCCAAAGCATAATTTTCCCACCAGCATGTGGTGGTTTTCTTCCACAAACACCATGTAGGCCAACAAAATTAATTGTGGTCTCATCTGAAACAGCACTTTATTCCACCTTTGCTGTGTCCATGATGTGTATGTTTAACAGGACTTTTTATGGCTTTTTTCAACATTTTCAAATTTCTTCTAACCACTCTTTCATAAATATGAGATTTTTGGCACGCAGGTCCTACAGAGATTTGTCCTGTCAACAGATTATCTCACGTGAAGTTTGAATCTCTGCAGCTCCTACAGAGATTCTGATCAACACTGTCGTTGCCAAAGATGTCATTTTTTATGATTCACCATTACCTCTTGTTAGGTTTGTAATTACAAAGTATTTGATTGAATTGAACAGAACTGAAGTTGATCAAAATATTTGACTTAAACATTTTTTTATGTCTTTCTTTTATTTTTGTCATTAATGACTCAAGCAGGTTGTGAATGTTTAAACAGATGCAACATAAAAACTAAAACATGTTTGACTAATCTTTCACATGTTTCTGATTTTAAAAAAAACAAAACATTTGTTGAATGGGGAAAAAAAATCCCATAAGTAACTAAGGTCAGTAAAAAGAGATCAAAATGGCATTTGTAGGTTTAAATCATAAGAATTGTTAAATGTTTGGTAGTGCTGTAGTTGTTTCAAAGATTTATTTAGACACATGTCAGGAAAAAATAAGTTTAAGTTTATATTGTATTTTTGGAAGAAGAAACCTTTTTTCATAATGACGTCAAAGAAAATAAAAATGAAATCAACCCCAGGGGGATAAAATCTCAATAAAATACACAACACTTTCTGGTTTTAATATGACAAAGCAGGAAAACATTGAGAGGGTGTGAATACTGAGTCAGTGGGTGAACAAAAGCATAAAAGCTCTTTGTAGAACTATGCCGGAGGTTAAAAGGTGATATTGTGGGTATGTCTCTTTTGGATTTTTAAAGCAGCATTTTGTTCTGTTAAACAGTTATGACAAATCAACAATTTACCAGGTCTGATTTTTAATTCAAACCTACCATTTTTTTTATTATTTGTGCTGTTAGTACTTATCGAGTTTGGTTACTTTGCAAAGTTTAATTTACACAAATGTGAACTATATTTTTCATAAAGCACTTTCTTGAATAGAGTTGTAAAACAGTTTAATTTCTTAGGAACCCAATAAAAATGTATTTATGCATATTTGCTGCCGTATATGCATGTTCCTTTCTTTTTAACATCTCTCCTCCGGGGGTTGGTATGTTGGGTTTTTGCTTGGGAGGAATTTTGTTAGGGAAAAAAATGACAGTCAGAAATGTATTTTCCTTACAAATCTTAAGCTATTAAACCTTTTCACAATGGCCTGTATGTATTATAAATCAGGCAGATGTAAAATCAGAGGGTATGATAGTGCAGTTGTCCTTTGGCTGAGGCTAACACCCAGCTGTTATCATAATCAAAACAGCTGGACTCACTGTCCTCATGATCTCATCAAGGCTGAGTCAAGTAAACACTCGTGGAGAGATTAAGCATCAAAGGGCTGCCAAACAAGACTGAGTACCTGGCAGAGGTCCTGAACTGTGGGCTGGTTGTTCGAGCAGGCAGATCAGTGTGAGGTCAGTAGCTGACTTCAAACAGCAGAAAAATGTGCCTGCAGAGCTGCAGGTGGAGCTCATAAGAATTCAAATATGACCGCTGAATCACTGCAGTTAGAAGCTTATACCATTTGTTAACCAGTGTTTCTAAATAGTACAGTTAGGATAGCTTTTGTTGCGTCACAACCTGAAGTGCTTTTAAGTGATGTGTTCAGTGATATGTTAGTGAGTAACTGTGAATTGTAAGGAAAATAACATGGTTTTCAGGATTTAGCTAGATATCTAAAATGTGGGGCAAGCATTTGTGTTCAGACCAACCCCTAATTCGAAGTTTTAACGTTTTCCCCATTCTCTTTTGCAAAATAACTCAAGGTCAGTCAGCTACAATAGAGAGGATCCATGAACATAAACCTCAAACAGCTCAGTCTACTACATGAACATTCTTTTATCTGAATTATTTCATTGTAGCTCTGTCTGATTATCTATGATTGCCATCCTGCTGAAGGTGAACCTCCACGTAATTTAAATTCTTTTCCACTTCTAAAAGGTTTTGTTGCAGGGTTGTCATTTATTTAATTAAATCCATCTTTCCATTTACTCTGACCTGCATCTGTCAAATAAATAAACAATATTCCCACAGTATGATACTGTCATTACCATGTTTCGCTGTGAATATTGTTGGTCCAGGGTTATGTAGACTGCTAGGTTTTTGCCACACATAGTGTTTTCTACATAGTGTTTTCTTCATGTCACTACTTTCAGACCAAATTTGTGGAGTGCACGACTAATAGCTGTCTTAGTGATACATTCTAAACTGTGGCTCTCTGAGGCTCTTTCAGAATTAGAATGGGTCTCTTGGTTGCTTCTCTGATTAATGCTCTCTCTGCTTAGCCTGTCAGATTAAGGGAATGGCTATGTCTTGGTAGGTTTGTAGTTTTATCGTTGTTGTTTCTCCTTTCATATGATGGATTAAACTCAGCTCTGGGAGATGTTCACAACTTGGGATGATGTTTTAGAACCTAAACTTGCTTTAAACTTTTTCACAGCTTTTTTCCCCCGCAGCTTTATTTTGAGCTGTAAGGTAGTTGGTTGCAATAGATGCACTGTAACAAATTATGCCCTTCTTAACAGAGGAGCGCTTTGTGGCAAATTAAAGAAGTATTACCAATTCTGCTACACAAGACTCTTACTTAAACCTTATCTTTGTGAGCAGTGTGAAAGTACATATAAATCTGCTGTTACTGAGCTTAACTTTGGCTGAATGATACAGTGGCGTTAGTTTGGAGGTCTTCTTTGTTTGGACTCTTTTGGCTGGTGCTTTTCCAACTCAGTCTCCATGGAAGCAACAGCCCTTTTCCCAAAACAGATGAACATGAATCAGTCAGGACAAATTCAAACAATCTCACAGGTAAGATAGGACCCGTGATTCAGATATGAAGTATTGTTTTAATGTAACAGTTTTTCAAAAAGTACCTTCAATGGGCAGTTTAATAAAAAGAGGTAGTTTTTACCTCTCCCTGAGGTGTCTTGCTTATCAACTGACCACTTGTAGTATAAATATATAACTGTACATCAACCCAGCCATGGAATTTTTAATCACACAAGGCCAGCCTGGGATAAAACTAAACACCCTGAACTTAATTAAGAAATCCTGACCTCCATGAATGTGTTTTGTCGCTTCAATGTGAAACACTTTCAAGTCTAAGAACACTGCACAGACTGGACAGACGCTGTCTACTTTGATGTAGGCTTATGCATATAAAATGAGGTCAGATTCTGGTCATTAAAAAGAACTCCTTTACACAGGACATCACGCTACAAGAGGCAATTTCTTCAAAGGGGTTTTACTCAGGAGATTTCAGAGGGATTATGACAAGAAGACATGTATAAACAAAGCAATGTGAGAAGAAACAGAAAAAAAATGGGTCAGATAATTCCTTCTGTCACAGTTATTACATGTCTCAATTATTCAGTTCAAGGAGAAGTTACAAGGGATCTTTGACCGGAAAGGAGAACAAGACCAGCCGCATAGCCGGTTGATTCTTGGGCCATTTTTCATTTCTGTGCAGGGACTTTGGTATGTTGTTTCATTTTACAACATAGAACTTACTTCTGTTAAGTTAACAAATAAATTATCTCAAAGAGGATCAAGAATAGAGGTGTAAAAGTACATGTATCCCACATGGCAACCAAACTGATTTTTCAGTTTGGTTGCCAAACCATGTGTTTGATTGCCGAACACATGGTTTGGTTGCCATGTGTACCAGTGAAATGCAGCATTGTTTCCTATCTGAACATATGCATAATGATTATGTGCGGAACTACATGTGCAGTGCAATGTTGTGCAGTGCAACTTTAAAAAGTGACACTCAAAAAACTTAAACAATGCCAAGCTACATGTAAACATCACTGGTACTGGAGAATCATCTGCTCAAGTTCAAATCCAGCTAGCATTGAAGCAATCCAAACTGTTATGGTTTTATTCTGCATACATATCTTGATCACTGTTCTAAGATGAAAACAACTCTAAACTGATTTAGACCCTTTTCAATTCTCAAATGTCTGCACAGGGTTCTTTAAAAACTCTAAAAAATTATTGACCATTTTCAAGTTGTTTTATGGTTGGATAATCCATCCATCCATCCATTGAAGGAAAAACTCCTACTACTGCCATCCCCATTGCCCCCATTACATATATCTGCAAGCAGACATATGTAAGCTTGCAAAGCCTAAATGTAGTTCATCCAGGTTATTTCTTTGATGAATGAGGTTTATGGGTTTTCAGATTTAGACTCTGGAGATTTTTCAGCCTTTGCTACAACATTCACAACAACAAAGTGCGAGAATCTGTGTCAAAGAAAAAGGTTTTAAACATGTCTTCCAGTGCTAAATTAATATTGCTATTTAATCATTTTCTATAGCCTTAATTGTTCCAGAAATATGTCACTGCATGCATGCATTGTGATGACTGTTTGAAGATTTACATTTGCTTTGGCAGCACTTCCCATGACCTGAAGCTGCCCAGTCATTGTTAGCCTCTCAAGCCTAACCCTTGAAACAATAGAACACTTCTGGCCTAATGTACAGTTATATGATGGAAAATAAATATTACATCAGAGAATCCCACTATGCTGTCATGCAGATAATCCTTTTTGTGAGCAGACATCCAACCACTGACGACTCCAAAGCAAATGTGTCTGTAAGGTCTTGCTGTATGATAAATAATTCAAGGTGTGGGGATTGTTAAAAACAGCACTTACGAGGGGGGAACTGGTTAAAGTAAATATTAGTCATAGTTTAAAAAAAATGCTGTATGCATTATAAAAGGCTGTCTGAACTCATACTAAAGCCGAAGCTTGTTAATGGATACAAAGGTCTCAGAAGAGCTAGACTTTAAATAGATTTGTTTTTACATACTTTTGAAACTCTAAAAAGTCAGTTAGCAGGACAAACAGATGGAGGCAGAATATTATTTGTATAGTAAAAAAAATTTAAGGTCATGTTTTAATAGAGAGGAAAGAACCTATTTATTATTCTTCCTAAAGAATTAAAACATTGGGTGTTTTGTTCAAATCCTCTTGAGAAAGATTTATTTTTAACAATTCTTTTTACACTCTGAGGAAGTACATGAATACCCTTCTCAGCAATCACAAGTAAATGTCATGAACAGAAGACCAAGCTGACAGCATAAAGTTCCCCTTCATTTTAATAAAAGACAAATTAGTAAAAAAACAACAACAAAAAAAACTATGCTGTTTTTGGTGGAGTTGGATGTTGAACTGAAACGTCAACAACACTCAAGTCAACACATATGGCTTATAACCCATTTCCTGCCACTGAAAATTCCCAAATTCTCTCCAAGTTGTGGTCAGTCAAAAACAAAAAAAGAGCAAGATCTATACATACCTCCTGAAAGCAGCACACTTCTTTTTGTTGCCTTCCTCACTCAGCTGAGGTTCTGTAAGTTCAAAACATTAAGGTGTTGACAAAATGATGGATGGAGCTTGGTGAAGTGGTTAGCAATTTTAAGGGCCCTGAAAACTTTTTTCTTTTTCAAAGCACAAACAAATGACTACTCCGTATTTCAATCAGCACTGCAACATTCTTTGACAAACAGGACAAACAGATGGAGGAGTGAGAAAACTGGTACAAGAGCACTACAAATGTAGATTAAAGGAAGACATATTTCTTAAGTGTTCAGCATACAGTATATTATTTTTTTTTCTAAATTATGTTTCCAAAAGTAAATGTGTAAATGTTTACCTATTGTCTAATAAAAAGTTAACTAGAATAGAATAAAGACAATACAGCGATTCCAATATAATAGATCATTTTTAATTGTATTTCAGTCTAATAGACCAAGAGGTTTAAATCAGAACATGCCACCATTTAAATTTGATCAACTGATAAGCAACACACAGCAACAGTTTTTTTTTTAACTTCATTCTATAACTGACCTGTTGTGACCAGCAACGTGCCAGAGCTGCTTGAATTGCCGATATCATTAACAGCAGAAGAAAAACTGAACACCTATGTGATTATTGATATGACCACTTAGACTATGCTAATGTCTGTTTCATAATGACTGTTCTATGGCGGCTAATAAATAATTATTAGGAAGTACAATGTTCAATGCAAAGTTCATGAAGCTGGAGAGCAACTCACTCGCACATTTTCAGTAGATTAACCAAAAAAAAAAAAAGTGATATTCTGAGCTGAATTATCAACAGTGGATATAAAAACAGAGATTCCATCACAGGGCAACACTCAGGACAAACAGCCATGCACACTCACGTCTGAGGAAAATTTAGAGACCACTTCACTAAATAGTCATGTTTTTGGACTGTGGGAGGAATCCGAGTACCCAGAGAGAACCCTGCATGTACAAGGTGAAAATGCAAATGCCATGCAGAAAGACCCCTGGCCGAGATTTAAACCCAGAACCTTCTTGCTGCAAGGCAACAGTGCTGTCAAATGCGTCAAAAGTGCAATCTTTTATTACTGCTCTTATATACAAATTCACTTTAATATATTTTCATTTTGATGGTTGACTCTTTTTGTCAGTCATTTGGTGTTCTTTTGATTTAAGTATAATTTAGTTTAAGACCTCGGCTCAGTTGTTAGCTTGGAGCCACAGCGGCCTCCAATGCTGACCTCATACTGAAGACTGAACTGAAGACGTTAATCCATAATCCAAAGCTTCATTAGGTCAAAAGCATTTTCAGAAAACTCTGGGGAAGATTGGGATGGTGATGTTTTGAAAACAGCAAAGGCAGTCCAACTATGATACTTCTGAGTGTATGTTGGCAAAAGAAATCATATATTTTTCTTGATACGAATGCAAGCTGTTACAATGTTGAAATTGCATAAAATGTTCAAAGCTGCAATGTGATTCAAGTTAAACTAAAGGCTTCTTCAGTCTCCACTAGAGGTCTCTATGGCTCAGCCCCTTCTTAAGAAGGGTTTCCCCTTACAGACACTTCCACGTTTCCACAGTGTTTTTTTCCAAAATGTGCAAAAGTGAAATGTGCACAAAAATTATAACTACAACAACAACAAATACTAAATTAATCCGATTGTGTTTAAATACATCAGATCAACAAAAATACAATGTCATGTTATATGTTTCTGGAGTCCTTCGAATCTTTTAGAACTTGAATTAACTCAATGGCCCAGAATCCAACATTTCCTGATAACCCCAAACAAACAGTGCTCAAAACGAGTCAATGATTTAGGCCTCACAGAAGAATGAACAACAAGCTTCGGCAGAGGCGGGATGCCTGGCGTGGTGCAGCATTCTTCACACGCTGGCAGCATGAGCGATGCGGGTCACTTAGCGAGTGGCCAGGATTCAAAACAAAGAAAAGGGCCCAAGCAATGGGGTCCACTGGATAAATTTGTCAATGTCTTGTGCCTTAAGGCACCCAGCCTTGCCTGACCCCAACCTCCATTCTCAAGATAAATACCTCTGTCACCATTCACCTTCAGTCCCTGGACACAAATTTAACTTGTCATCCATCATCCTTGTACTGAGGTATAATTTTCCCCCCTTGCAGTAATGAGTTTAAGACCCTTGAAAAGAGCAGGGATGGGACCTCACTGCTGAACATGACAAGGCATTTTGAAAACCAGATTTTTTTTCTTTGTTTGTGGCTGCTATTTGTATAAAATTGCTTGATCTTAGCGCTCCCTGCTGCAAAGGTTGCCAACTGGATAAATGATTGACTGTGACATTCACAGCAACTGTGGGTCCATACAAAGTTCAAGCCGCGGAAGGTGTAAAGCTCTGGGTATTTGTTTCTCTCAAATGGCCCCGCCTGACAACCTTGTATGATAATGTGCCCACGGTACATCATCTTAATTGACACTTAAATCTGTCAGTAGCCTTACAAATGCCGACCTTCTTGGGGGAACAAATCCTTTTTAATGTGCATTCGCTGTGAGTGATTGTGCATGGGGGGATGGTTTTCTCGGGAATGAGAGGATACAGAGTAGATAGAGAGAAAACTGTCAAGATAACCAATGTAGTGCAAACAGAATCATACAAGGTAAAGTGATTGTTCAGAAATTTTGAAGCTA
This sequence comes from Brachyrhaphis roseni, assembly GCA_903066815.1. Lineage (NCBI taxonomy): Eukaryota > Metazoa > Chordata > Actinopteri > Cyprinodontiformes > Poeciliidae > Brachyrhaphis > Brachyrhaphis roseni. Next base: position 84,840 of record CAEFZY010069333.1, read on the forward strand.
GGTTTTGTTTAAAGGCAACTTATATCCAGCTGGCATTAGATAAAAATCTTCTTGTCTTCTATTAGTATAAAACCAGATTATTTGGACTTAGAGGGTAAAGCTAATGGCTAGTCCAAGAGAGCCAACACTTGTTTTAAGATTGTAGAAGTGCACTTCTACAATCTTAAAACAAGACCAACCTCAAAAACATAGTCATCTGAATTAGATGACTAAGTTTGTGTTTATTCATTACAGCCAAAGGAAGCATTGGATTCTCCAGTAACAGAGTTATTTTATTACAACTTAAAGGGAAATAAAATAGCATCCACGTTAACAGCTATTCTGTTTTCGAGATCGGAGCAATAAAGCAGAAGTATGCTTGTTCTTTGACCCTCTCAGACTAGCCATTAGTTTAAGTCTCTGAGACCAGCTAATGTGGATTTACATTAAATGCAGATGTAAAAAGTTTTCCACTTTATGTAAGATGTTAGCTTTTCAAAACCATCTGATAGAACCCCTTGAAAAATCAATTTAAAGTAAATTATTTTAGTTTTCTTATATAAAAGTCCACACACTAGCTAAGAGTCTACTCAGGAAGAAAATAATATTACCTCTGAATTTCTTTTCCCCTGTCTGATTAGGATATTTTTGCCCTGTAATGTTATTAGCGACCCGGTTAAAACGGAGCCACTGTGCACTGGGGGTTGGCTTATTAATTGTTGTTTTCGTGTCACCAACGCTGTGTGCACCCGGTGATTTAATCAGCTAAATTCCCTGCCATGGGAGCTGCGGCTCAGGCCAGGTTTAACGCTTTAGGTGTAATAATAATATATTGGCAATGAAGCTGTCATTACAATTCATTTCTAAAAATAATTTCCATCTTTGTGCAGTGGATAACACTGATTAGCCAAATGGGATGGAGTTATCACCGTACTGCTTCATTGCATAAAAGATGCCATTTCATTAATTCAATCACTGTTTGCTCCTTGCAGCCCCTGAATGTCTGCTCATCGTGAAAGATTGCTCTGACTGGCTGACAGTTTAGGGCAAAATAGTAGGCCTATTATCACATGGACATTGTTAAGCTTTAAGTTGTATGTATGCCTTCTGGTTCCTGAAGGGCTATAATGACCTGGGGCAACAGCCTCTATCTCCCTTGCAGGTACGAGCTTGTTTAGCTCAATTCCCAACAGACTTGCACCTTTCTCTCTCCTCAGAGGCCTGATCTGGCTTCTTTATCCTCACCTCTGTCACCTCCGTGGCCCCATTCTCTAATCACAATGCTTCTCTCTGCTCTGAGGCTGCATGTTATCAGAGGAGACAAGGCCTCTGGTACTTGCCGCAATTAACCTGGGGCCTTGTTACGAATACAGTCTTTGCAGCAAGTCAGTCTCCATGGGCAAATAGTACAAACAAGACATGGCTACTTTGCACTCATTAATTATAGTAAAAGTGATGACAAGGGTCACAGACAATACATATGCACATCATAGAATAAATCAAGCAGGGTGCTAAATCCAGAAAGGTGACTTCTTTAAGAAAAAGAAAAATTTATCTCAGCACCAAAACAGGTAAGACATCCTCAAGATTTCACAAAATGATCGTTCTAAATCCCTTCTTCAATATGGACGGATTGCAAATACGTGCTTCTGCAGCCATCTCTTCTCACAGCCAATCCACTGAATGACACCGACAGCTACAGTGATGCAGAGGGAGGAGGACAGAGATGGATGGATCGATAGACGACCGCATATGCAGACATGCCTATTGATAAACTCCTGCTGACAACGGGCGAACACTTTGGGCTCATTGGTGGAAACGTCAGTCATGCTGGCCATTACTTTGCATGCACTTCAGGTCGGATGTCCTCAACCCATGACCGAGGGGTACTCGGGCCAGCCCACAAGGCCCGTAACATGCCAAAACACTTTTTTATCACTTGTCAGATGGCGTTCCACTCGGTGTCAATCCAGGCTTCTCCACTGCTGTTTGTGACAAGGAGGGAGGCTGTCTTGATGTTTGACAGTGATGAACAAATAATGCATTTGACAAAGTGAAATAGGTCTGATAGACTACTAAATGAATTCACATTATCTTTATTGTCGTCCACTTTAATTGCATTTGTTTAAACACAGCTTGTGATTTGTAAAACCTTTACTGTATTCATAAAAACAAACAAAATGTTTTTTTGACTTTCATTTGTCTCGTTCTTGTAAAACCAGAACTGTTTATCATTTTATCTCTTGAGCTGGATGTAGTGTCTCACCACTAGTCATTTCAATAATTTTGTTGACAACAAGTGAAGGAGCCTTAGTTTTCCCAAAAATATTGATAAGTCTCAACCCATCTTGTTCTTCTGAGCCCAAAATTGAGTAAGCTGTATCATCACAGGTCTATTACTATTAACCTCACTCCTTTAAATAAACTCCAGGGTAGCAGCTTTGAAAAGTGACATAATTAATAAACTGACTCCGCCTGAGTCATTTAAACTCATAATAAATACATAAGTTATTTGAAGGCTTCAGAAAATTGACCATTCCCCCCAAAATATTGCTAAAATCTCATTCTTGTGAACCCATATCTTGTGTGCATCTAAACTTGTGAGATCAATTAATCATTACACCCCAACTATTAAAGATTCAAAGCTCAAACAAATAGCCGATATAGTTGTTCATTTTTGCCACATGCAGAGTAACATCACTTCATCATGTAGACTAAACTGTGTAGAACAACCTCTTGCGCTCCACTGAGACATGCATTACGTGTCATATTATTAAAACATAAATAATTGAATATTTGTACAACTAAAATAATGCAATATAAATATCCTGTCTATCCTGTGCCGTTGGCTTAATTCAAACCAATGTAAACTGAAGCCTGTGATCTATTCACTGACAGGTAATGGCTTATCACTGTAAGAGGTCCCAACAAGCTGCAGACCAGAGAAGTCATGTTTGTACCTTAATGAGGCCATTCTTGGCCGAGGAATGGCAGTCAAATCTAAATTCTGCTCTGGGAGCTCAGGGGAAAAATGCCTGATGAATTTGTCAATACAAGAAGAGTGATGGGGCTCATATGTGTGTAATGGACTGGATGTTCCACAGTATTGCCTGTCAAGACAGGGAACTATAATGAATGGTACACTGGAGCATAGCTGTAAATACATAATTCTCTCACATTCATTTAAAACGGTGAGGCATTGTTGGTTAAAATTCCAATATGTTTTTTTATATTACTGGGGTAAATTTAGATGCCCTTTAATGTTTTAAATCACGTTATTACAAAAACTACAGACATTTTGTGACAAATATCACACAATGTGAAATCTTTAACAACCTTATTTAAATATAGCAGAGCACACAAATATGCATGTTTCAGTCATTTAGTCAGTTTTCTTGGTAATAGAACATTCATGAAGTCACAGGTTTTGTTAGTGAATCATAAGAACACTAAAGCTTTCATCAACTCACACAACCTCTGGAAAAGAATAGGAGGACGGTACTTTAACAAGGTTTAGATTACCACAAAATAGTACATAATTGTGCAGTTAAAGAAATGTTATTAGTTAAAAAAAAAAAAAATCACAGTGCGCATAACAGTCAAGAGACCCAATTTAACTCTGGAGGAGCTGCAGATATCCACAGCTCAGGTGGGACAATTTGATTACCAGATAACTATTGAAAAATTGATCGTGGCACCATCAGGTCATGGCAATGCCTTTCTTCAACAGCGATAGGGAAGATGGTCAGAATGATAGAAAGATGGATGAAACTAAATGGATGCCAGTCCTCAAAGAAAACGTTTTAGAGACTGCAACAGATTCTTTTTAAAAATAACCATCCAGCAGACATGCAGCCTCAGCTACTAGGAAATGGTTTAGATCAAAGCATGTTCATGTGCTCGTCAGTCCAGACTTAAAATTAATGAAGAATTTGTGGTAAAGAAGAAGAGCCAACAGTCTGAATTGTAGAAGTCCAAACTTGGCAGGCATATACCCCCAAAAACTTGCAGCTGTACTTGCAGCAATAAGTTGGTTTACAAAGTATTTACCAAGTGGGCTGCATACTAGTCACTGACCACTAGATGTCAGTAGATGCTATCTGCTGCTCCTTTAAAGTGTAAATTTTAAATAAATTAACAAATGCTGATTTTAATGCCTTTTTAGTTTATTAGTTTTTGTTTAAGGTTAATTTCAAGATTCTCCTCAATGTTTTTTTTCTGCGAAGGTTATTTTATTTATTTCTTTACTCAGCAGAAAATTACTTTACAATAACATTTTACAAAATGCTTTATTCCTAGATTATTTTTAATCGCCTGTACTTCAAGACAATTTCTCTGAGTCTTGAACATTTTCATTTTATTGGACTCTCAACTGGGAGTAAATGTAAAAATGGAGAATGTCACAAACTGGTTTGCAAGTGTATGATAAAACATTTCCTGCAAAGAATGTAAGTTTTAAGCATCATAGAATTTAAAAAGTAGTTGTTACAAAGGTTTTGGTTTTTTATTACTGATGACGCACAAATGTTTGCATTGATATTACACCAATTCTTTCACTGTTTTAACACAAAGGCAGATCTGTGGTAAAAAAAAAAATGTGTTTGACTAAAACCTTGAATGAATAATAGACTGCTTCCCTAGCAGAAGCACTCTTGGTGGTAGGAGGTTAATATTCTCACATGTCATTAGGTCTGCTGGCTGGACTGATGGCTCATTGAATCAGGCAGCAAATGATTTCCTCATGCTGCAGAGGACACAGCACTTCAAAGGGAAGGGGCTGAGGTCAGGACAGCACTCCGCTTTGATTAATGACCGGGGCTCCGCAGAGGTTGCCTGTAGGTAAAAATGTGACGCTGAATTGGATGTGAAGGGGCCCGACTTTTAAGCTGGATTTGACCCACCTTCAGTAAAAAACTTGCAGATACCATCACATAGGTTGGCTTGATGGCTTGTGACTGAAAAGCCTGCTGACCCTCTGGCTTACACAATCATAAAAATGAGACTTTTCTGCTGACAAGCTACATAAAATTGATGTAGAATAAAATAAATTTTAGTTTAAATAATGGCAGTGGAAATTAGATATGAGTTGGTACTTCTAGAGTGACCTAACATTTTAACAATGTATCTGTTTAAGTAGAAGAAGACTTCCAAGAAAAGTAAGCTCCCCCCCCTGGGTTGTCATTCTCCTGGGCCCCATTATCACCGTCCTTATTAGTTTTTGACTCAGCAGAACAAAACGTGACCACTTCAATCTTTGATCTTTCATGCGCTGACACAAATCCTTTCAAACCTCCCGACGTTCCTCTGCTAAGGTAATTAGCACTAATTAAAAGGTTTCCAGCTGCCTTGTGTGCATTTTTTTTTTGTTCCTGCACAGCACATTGTCCTCACAGATGCATTTATTATGTTTACTGTGAGCATGTCACTCACATTCCTCCTCACTTGTTCACAGTGCATGATCAAGGGGATTAGGACCATTGTTTGTGAATGGCAAAGGAGGGAAAGATCAGATACATTCAGTAGAAAGCCATTTCAGGCATTATTTATATTGTAAAAGGATTTATTTGTGAGTTAATGATTTAATGTGAACAATAAGTTATTTTGTTTTTAATCTGTTTATGGACTGTGTGATTATGAGTTAGAGTACATATTTATAAAAACACCATCGTCAAAGTATTTCATTAGGGTTTAGATGATACACCAACTTGAAGCAGCACAAAGAAAAATAATGTATGTTCCAGGCACATAATGCCATTCAATAGCACAATCAAGTGACTGTGTTACCTTCTAATTATCTGTAACATTTCTGACACTCCGCCTTCAGCACATCATCACAACAACGTCACTATAGTAAGCTGTTGAAAACTATTCTTAGAAGCGTTGGACTAAGACGTAGTTTGTATGATAAGCTCAGCAAACTACACAGGAGGAGCTTTGGGTAAATAGGTGGGACTTTGTCTGAGCTAGTGTCCCCAAATGGCTGCCACTAGAGATTCAGAGCAACATTCCAGGTATGGTTTAGAGAGAATGACATTTTAACATGACATGAAACTCAAAAAAGTCCATCTTACATAATGCCCCAAATTTAAGATTCATTTTCAAGTGTTGCCACAGATTCTCAAATAGATTTAGATCTGGACTTTAACTGAGTCATGCTAAAATATGAATATTAGATCCCCAAGGGAAATTAAATAGAAAAAAAGCATGCTTCTGAAATGTAAATCAGCTGCTTACAGTTATATAAAAAAAGAGCTATTGCCATAGTTACACATCATAACATCTGACCAAAAGTAAAAAAAAAAAAAAAAAGAAACAGCAAACATCCTTCCAACTGCAAAGCATCCAAGAATTGCACAAAAATGAAATGTAATATTTCCAAAACAGAAAAGCAAGGAGGAGAAGAAGAAATCACAATGAATGTAACTGAGATACAGCAAAAAGTTTGGATAGACAATTAATTTCCCCAACATTCAGGAAAAGCAACTTTGACTGAACACATATTTTCCAAGTTTATAGTTGTTAGAAAATGTAAATATCTAAAAGGTCTGCATTTTATAGCACCTTATCTAGTTTTAGGACTCCAAAATGCTTTACATTACAATCAGTCATTCACACACACATTCACATTCTAATGGCGGTAAGCTACATTGTAGCCACAACTACCCTGTACATCAGTGTACTATTTATATTGTAAAAAATCAGTTAAAATAAGATTAAATGTTTGATTGCAAGTTGACAAATGCAAACAAGTTCTCGTGGTTTGAATACAATGCACTCTTAAGCTAATAAAATGTCATTTATAAATGATTGACTAAGGATTGCCCTCTTTAATTAAATAAAACCCACCCAGCCAGATGACCAACAATCTTTTAAATTTACTTGCAAATCAAACCAAAGAGCTTATAAATAACAGTAGCAGTCATTTCCTTTTCTGCTTCAGTTACATGTGAAGTGTTTTTAATTGTGTAATGAGCCAATGTATCTGAAAAAATAGCCACTTCAATGCCTCACATGAAACCTGTCACCCATGCCACCCGCCGACATGTCAAACTGGGATTAAACGTCCCTCATAATCAATCCTTTGTGTTCACATGAGCCCATTGTTTATTTGCACCTTGGGTGACAGGTGTCAAGGACAAGCAACGCTGCAGTGACACGGGACGTGGCAAAATGAATACTTCAAGGATCCACTTAAGCACATGCTAAAGTTTTTGTTTTAATTTCTTTTTCCTACTATTTGCAGCTCTGCACTGTTCCTGATTTGAATTCGCCTGCTGCCAAACTCTCCTTCCAAGGAAAATGCAATTAAAAAAATTTAGGAGAAGGAAAAAACTGACTTGGTGTAATTTAGGACTGATGTGAGACACATATTTATAAATAACCACCTTCCTAGTTTATCATTCTGGGAAGCAGAGGAAAAAGTCTTCATCTGCAAAATACAAAGTTAAATCATTTTTATCCCCTCTCTCTCTTTTATGAAGCATTTAAGGGTTATTTAGAGCCCAGGAGAACAACTGAATTTCTGCAGCAGTTGTATGCAGGAGATCATCCTTCCATCTTTGGAAAACAGATCTTTGTCTGAGACCGAAGCACTGGGTCTCCAGTGGAGCAGAAATATTAAGCCTGGGCAGCAGAGGACACTTCTCTGGGTCCTTAGGAACTACAGTAAATCTTCAGACAATTTATCCAAATAAAAGCCACTCTGCATGGAGAGACCAGAAAAACTGGAAACTAAATGAATAACCAAAATCAATTAGCAGGCCATGACCTTCAGAACTCCCCAGAAAGACACCCATCTCACATCAGTGATGAAATATTGAGACTGACAAGTCTAAAGGGGCCACCATGTAAATCTTTAAAGCCAAGGTAGGTTTGGAAATGATGTGCACAGGCATGCAGGAGGAAATGAAAAATAAATGGAGATCATTACCAGAACATATGTACTTGTTTAAAGAAATAAAATTGAGAAGAAAAGACTTTAAAAAATAAAAAAAAAATAACAAAAGGAGAGACCCCTTCTAACAGTAGTTTCCAAAGTTAAGATGAGAACCTCAACTGGGGTCAAAATTATGTAAATTATGGCTGCAAACAGTTTTCTTGACAATTAGTTGCATTGTTATTTTTCTTTTTGTCTGAGCTAAATGAAGAATAAGTTGTTTGATTACTTGTGTTTGGGTATTCTGGTGCCCCTTCCATCCACCACATGTAAAGCAATGACATATTGTGGGGAATGAAACTATAAATGGACTTAAAGACTCTGAGTGTTGTTATAGAGGGTGTCTTCAGTATGTTTCAACAGTTAGCTATCAAAGTTTTGCAGTTAAATACAGGGCAATTTTCCACTAAATTACCATAACCATAATTTACTTTTCATAACACCTTAATGTAATGCATTATGTGCGTATATACTTAGCTCGACAGTTACTGTAATCCTTTAAATTAGAAGTAATTACAGTACTAGTATAATACTGCTGTTCAAACTTAGCTCTTACTGCACCTTCACAGTAGATACTGTACATGCATTGCACTATGGGTATACCTTGAATTAATTGGTGTCATTTTGTCACTGTTCTCAGACTAAATACTTCTGTTTTTAGCATGCTACATTACTAAGCTAATGTACAACACGCATAGTGTAATGTGTTTTTAATCTAAAGCTGATTTGCATTAATGGCCCAATTTCATTTTAACTTTTTAAAGGTATTTGCACAAGGAACATATGCCACTGCTAAGATTACTGTAACTATGATGGTTATGGTAACAGACTGGTAGCACCATTGCCTATTTTCATCGTCACCAGTTCACAGTAATTTTCTTGTAACTGTGAGGCTGGTATGTTACCAGAACATAGGTAGACATGGCCACTAACTACCGACAGTGCTGTCAGTAAGTCCCTATAACATTAAGCAAAAAAGAATGACAGCATACTTTCAAAGTTTTTGAAATCACAGTTTTTACCACAGTCATTTCCCACTACATTTCTTTGTGTGCAGTACACTACTTTCTGTAACATGTGAATGGCACATATCTCTACAGATCAATTATCGTGCACTATTTTTCACAATACTTCTATTACTAGTCTCGACTAATTATTTTTTAATCATAGTAAAATTGGCAATCAACAATATTATAACACAATGTGATTCAATCTTTGATCACCAGTTCAGTTTCTTTACATATAAAACAATATTAGTCTTAAATCTAGGCATATTTCTGTGTTTTGAATGCTATTGCCAACAACTATTTAAAAAAATCTGCCAGTGTCTGGTCTGACTTTAACAATTGTAATGAACACTGCAGACTTCCTGATGCACCAAATTGTGAGGCATTAGTCACAATAATGCATATGTTATAATCACAGAGAACTTACTTAAAATTCAATCCGCTTTGGCATCATTATCGTGTATCAACAAAATGAATGACTCCTTCAGAGTATGGTAATTATAATTTGATAAATCATCAGCAGAAAATTAACTAGATGTCAAAACATTCACTGGGAGGGGTGATGAATCGAGGATGATTGTGGTGATGAATTGTGTTAATCTGCGCAGTATGTATCCAGTGAACTGGCTAAACAGCCCAAGATGGATGGAGCAGAGAAGCTGCAAGGTCAGACTATAAAGCTTTGAGGAAAAGGGAAATAATGGAAAAGCTCTGCCTCTGTGCAAGTTTGACTTTAGTCACTTGTTTTCCTGATTTTGTTCAAATAATACCGATTTGGTTACCTGATGACATCAAAAGCCGGATATTTTATAGCCAGAAAACATACAAAACATAACTAATTCACAATATTTCTCCTTATTTGCTAGGAAAAAAATCTCTTTTAATGGGAATGATGTGTAGTCGCTTACTGGCAATACCAATGTCTGTAGCAGGGTCGATTGCTCCAACAGAAACACTTTTTGCAACAGAATTATATTTCACAACTGTACTCCTGGCTTTAAGTCAACTCAAAACTAATGGGAACACATTTATCACAGCACATTCATCATCCACATCTATGACAAAGATCTCTGACAAATAATTAAAAAGTAGGGTACTGAGGCAAACCCTGTGTGTTTTTATGTATGATGAGTTAATCTGCTAAGAAAATGTAACGACTTTCCTCAGTTTTTACTTTGTACGGGTTCTGTCTGTACAAAATGTTGTTTATAGGACGCTTTAGTAAAATAAAAAATAATCCCCCCTTCCAACCATTCCTCCAGCATCTTTACATGATGGAAAGATGCTGGAAAGATGTAAGAATTTACTTAATAATTTTTTGTGTGTGTCTGAGCCAAATGATGGAGAGAACATTTTACTGCAAATGCTGAGCCACCATTATTCTGCTGCATGTGCAACCTTAGCTTTAAGTGACTTTTAAGGGCAAGTGACATGATAAAATGTTACAGCCATCAGAATAATGTTTTAACTGCTACATTACTGTATTGCAATTGAGCTATTATGAGTTAAACCTGGACTGGTTATCTGGAGAAAATAAAGACTTCCACCATCACAGAGTGGTTCCCCAATTTAAAGCATTCTTGTGGAGAAGTTGTTTGGAGAAATGGGGGGATTGATGTTGGTATGAGAAAGACATTGCAACATGAATCCAGAATGCTATTGGAATGAATATTTCCAATTAGTTTTTGTTACAAGCAATGTGTCCTCATCGGTAAAAGGTGTAGTTAAACGTGGCTCACCACAGAGTACGGTACTTTTAAATTCCTCCATGGGAGGCTGGTTTGTTAAATCTCTAAGCTATTTTTATTTCTTCTGATATACTTCTCACTAAATGCTCTACCATCAAAATCTTTTTTTAATCATGTGAAGATTTTACTTATCACTCATTTTATTCTGAGGGAATGTTGTGTTTTCACTCAGAAAACATTTCAAATGTAACTTCGCCCTTTGGTAATGTTCCCTATAGCTGTGTTAAAGGCTGCCTTGTGTTCACTGTTTGACACATATAATGAATTTATTCATAAATTGCTTCAAGCCTGAACACAAATGAAAAGGAAAAGTTGTTAAAAATATTATATTTGTCCCATAGAGATCCAGAGATGAAATATGGGATAGTCAGCATGTTGATAATCCAATAATCTATCTTTTCACCTTTGAGCACTAATACTGAAAAATGCTGGTCATGCAACCCTCCCTTCCACACATCTGTAATTGTGCCCCCCTCCTGGATGTTCTTGATGTGAAAGATGTTGCTGCTAAGTGGGAGAGGTCAAACACGAGTCTAGATATTTATTACATGTGCTGAAACCAGATGGAGGCAACACATTCATCACAGCACAGTGTCACCGAGGTAACACCCTCCTCACATAAAAAAGCTGCTCCCTCTTCCCAGCAGGAGCACTGGCCTTTACTGGTGTTTACAGCGACAGGGCTTGCATTGCTTTAAAAGCAGCCGGCTGGCTGCCGAAATAATCATCTCCACCTCTCTCTGCTTGGATTTCATCGACCGAGGTGACGTTGGAAACTTTTGGCTTTTTATCGATACTTTCTGCTCTGTAGCTGGGGGAGATATTAAAGCTGCAGCAGGGCAAAGAAGGGCGTTTCTGACACTTGCTCCCTCATTTATCAGTCTCCTTCATAGGCCCCGTCAGTGACAATGAAAAGATTTCACAATACCGCAGGCAGAAACTCATTCCACCAGTAATCCATCATGCTCAGCCCAGCAGCCGTTCCACTGACCTAATCGGTAATGCCTGGCTGCATGCCGGAGACTTTTTAAAGCACTCTTTTCATTAGGTCTAGTTAGAATGAGGAGAGTGACTGGGCTAAACTCTGTTGCTGGATGTGTCTTTCAATTCCTCCACATTATTTGGTAAATAAAAACATAAGTGTCATCCATGACCGTTCACCTATAAAGATAAGGCATCCATTTTTGGTTTGCATTCTTCATTCATGCAACCTTGAAAACGGCAGAAAAGAGTGGAATAAATATGACTTTATGATTTAGTTGGAATTAACTAAATCATTTGCTTCCTTTTGTGACTGCAACATTTGTCAATTACCACCAAATTTGTCAATTTTGCAGTCACAAAAGTGTTTGTAACAAAAGTATTTGTAACCTTTCAAGCATTGTGCCATTCTGTTTTGTCTAAAAGCCATCAGCCGCAAAACAAAATGTGAAATTTCTTTTATTTGTTTTAGTTGTTTTTATGTCTAACCTTCATGTCAAATGTTCAAGGGTTCCTGAACATTTGTTTATGTATTTCATTTTTGCACAACTTTGGCTAACATATAACAAGTTTGTGCATTTTTGAGAAAACACATATTGATCATTTTTCAACTGCTGATTTCACATTTTTGACCCCAATCAAAAGTATATATTTCAAATATGCTATCATGGCAATTTAATTTTTTTATTTAAATTACTTTATGGTGCTGAAATGCCTTCAGAAGTTCCTGTTTTATTATTTTCCAATGGATACTTCTTCAAACTTTTGCATGTTTGGGATGAGGAAAAAACATTTTTTTTTACTTTTAAATTACTTTGCACATAATGTTGCTGGACACGTTTTACATGCTCAGGCTAAGATAATACTTTAATTAAATTAAAATTTTCTAAGTGGGTTGAGGAAAAAATAAACTTTTTATATTTTTCCAAAGTAAGAAATACTCTCAGTCTGGACCTATAGTATAACCCCATTTGGATTGTTCTTGCCACAAAGGATACATACACCAATTTGTTCATTTTGGAGTAAAGTCTGTTTGTGTGTCACCATTTTTGTGCTTACCACCTATCTTGAAGGTGTGCAGTCTTTCAGCCAGTAACTTTTTGATGGTGCTTTCAAAGCGACCTCTGTGAACCGGCAGAAGCAGTGACATACTCTAAGTTAAGAAGAAGTTTTAAGCAGGGGACATTTTGAAGGGAGCCACATATCTGTGCAGAATGGGATGCAGGGGTTTCTGTGAGAAACTGAAACAGTAAATTTTATCCAATTTTAATATGAATGCTTGCAAAACTCTGGCGGTTCGTAAAATTTTATTCTTTCTCCTCAAATTTCCTGTTCTTTTCTAATTCTGTTTTTTATGACATCAGTTAAGAACTCATGGAATAGTAATCCATGCTTTAGATGAAATTCATTTTACTGATAATTTATGAGATTGATTTAATTATCATACCCAGCGAGACTGGTTGCGTTATCGACCCTAAAGTCAATTAAAGTAGCTACATTAAAAGTTGCTGCTCACAAAAGGCACATAAATCAACATCACTTAAAAAAAGAAAAAACAGCAACAAATATTTTATGGCCCTCCAAGCCTTAAGATAATTTGTGTTTTATTTCAATGTTATATTCTTTCTGAGAGTGGATACATTTCTCCAAATCAACCATGGCTTAGAGGGCTTCTTCTAAGTCCCCCTCTCCCTTAATACCCCCACTCCTAATGAAGAGAGGTAGGTTCAGCCAGGGCACAGGGCTGCTGAGAGTTTGGTTCCAACTGTGTGGCCCTGCTAGCCCCAAGTTCAAGCCGCACTCTGGTGAGCATTAGTTAACACACAGGAGGGAAGCAAAGAGGATGAGGGAAAAGGAGAGGCGGGTTCAGGAGCGCTCTCTGACCCACTGCTGGCTTTTATAGAGAGATTATTCCCTAAACCCCCACAGCTGAGCTTTCTGGCACATTTCTCTTATCTACATCACTCCTTTTTCACTGCTTCCATCTATCACAGCTGTCTGCTGTGACCTGTCTCTTTAGTAAGCCTCTCCATGATGGGTGTCAGTACACTTTGCCAACATTTGGGTCAAATTAAGCTTGAACAAAGGTCTTCACTGTCCTACATTACAGGAAAATGTAAAACACACAATACTTATCCTCTCATTCTCCTGCCAAACACCATTGGAAAGGGAAATCAGGAATCACTTTGGGCAATGGTGCAACTTCAGATACATATTTAACCTTGGCTTATTCGGTTCGCATTAGTTCAGGGGAATAGTTTTAAAGATACTGAAATTTGCCTTAAGACAGACCATTAAAAGACCTCGGATGGATAAAATCTGGGATTGTGAAGATTTACAAAGCCAATTGTAAAATATTGAATATATTTTCCTCAACTGCTTCTCTTTGGAGGTTAGAGTTTGGACTAGACATGCTGGCCGGTATGAATTTGTCATGGTATAATAAACACAAAACATCCAACTGTTCTAATCAAATTATTTGAAGATGGATCTTGTGGGTTACACTGGGTGATTTAAACTAAACATATTAGACTGGTGATGTAGTCATCATGCAGTTTAAAGTGGCCTTGAGCATTTAATATGTTGGTTTGACAATGACATAAAATACGGTGAATTAGGTAACAAAGTTCATCTGCTGAAAACTAGATTTTGGGATGGATCAGTAATCCGAACTATCAATAAAAACATGGTGAAGGCAGCATTATTCTGGGGGAATGTTTCATTAGGTTTTTGGGAGGATTATCGAAAGGCACATCCTAATAGAGTCGAGAGAATTTAATCTAAAAAAACTGCTCAAAATTTTCTATTTAAGGAAATAGTCTAATTGATTCAGTTATTTAATGTGATGTTTTTAAAAACATTAAGTATTATGTGTAGACTGAAGTGGAAAATTGAGGGAAAAAAAAGTTTCACTGTTTCATAAAAATTCAAAAGGACAACAGAGCAAGACTAGTGTACTCAAATAAAGTCAGATGGAGTACAAAACTCTACTTTGTTTAAATCTTTCTGTTAACTGCAGAAGCACTTTATCTCTATCACAGCTTCAATTCAGCACAGACAGTTTCCTCTAAAGTCACACCTTATGCCTCCGGGCTTCCAAAACGTCATTTTAACACACCTATCAGATGCAAAGTTAGCAAACTTTGAGTTTGCTAATCTTCTGGCAGTGAAAATTTTGACAAAGGAAAGCGCTCACAGTATTCACACAAAAACTACAAACATAATGCATAGCAGTCTTAAATTGTTTTTATTTAAAAAAAAAAACAGAAAAGCAACAAATAGTTCTGTTTGTTCACTAAGACAGTATTTAGAAAAAACTTTGAGAAAATCTCCAGGCTTTGTAAAGTTTGAAGTCATTCTTTGGTTCTGTGAATGTCTCTCTTCATTGTTGCTACTGGCAAAGCTGCTGTTTGTGGGCGGATGCCACTTGATAGAGGTGTTGAGGTGGCATCTAAAACACTCATTGGACAGAGGGTATCTTGCCTGACCTCTGCATATTCACCTCGATATATGGGAAGCGCAGACCTTGATTCTATTGAACTTTCTCTGAGTGTCTCTGTCAAAGTACATTTTGAAATGAACAGGGAAAACAAGTTTTAAACAGTGCAAAACAAATATCTCTAAACCCTTAGAGGGTAGTAAGGCACACATCCTATTATTCTGCTAACTATCAGCAATTATCTCCCTGTCAAAGCTCTTGGTGACAAATTCTCCCCATATCCCGCCTGGCAGTATCATCAACCGGACATGAGCTTCATGTGATGGAAACTAAATCACTGGCTCCACTCACAGTCCTGACAGACAAATGGCGTGCCTTGGAAAACCTAGGCCCATCACTCTGAGCTGCAGAGGGGAAAAAAGTCTCTCCCTCCCATTTGACCTTCTTTTATTCGCAGAGAGGAGATTAAATACCACAGATTCTGTATGTATGGTCTGTTTCCAAAATATGAGAATTATTAATGGCTTTTTCTGAGGGACTGTTTAATCTTTTGCCAGGTTGCAGTCATCGTTTTTACCTTGGGCTGTTTGCTTTCCTTACAGATGGTTCCAGAAAAACAGGAACTGTTCCCTATCCTTACAGCAAAGGCAAAGGAAGTGTGTGGGCAGCGTCAGGGCAGCAGAGTGATCATCCCTCTTGAGGTAGTGTAACATAATGATGTTAATAGTATTCAAAATTTACCCCTCTGTGTGAATGGATGTGAACAATACACAAACCTGGCAGGCACACCAAACAAGCTTTAACAAATGAACAGCAGTGGACGGTTAATTGTTTCACACCTAAACTCTGGTCTCTTCTCTTTACAGCGTGACGGATTTTACCAGCTAAGGATTAATATCGCTTGTTGTTATCAGCGGCATGCTAGTTTAGACCACAGATGTGAGAAAGCACACCTTCCCTGAAGTGTGCATACTTACAGAGAGATGCCACTTTTCACAATGAGGCCACAAATCAAATCCCAAAGCCAGAATGACGACTTGATCACAAGAGCATGACACAGTTAGTAAATTATTCTCTTGTCTTTTTGACCCCATGGCCCATTGAACTTTGTCTAAAAAGTCCGACTGATGGTTTTAGTGCATTTGCAATTCCATTGCATAATTTGCATTACACAAAAAGGAGCTCAGTTGGCTGTGTCAGCAGCTCTTACTAATGTTTTACAGTTGGTATGGGCATCACAAGGGTATCAAGATGTATTGAGGTTTCAAAAATTTTAATGTGATGCAAGAGAAAGTACAGAAGAAACTAAAGTAGTGCCAACTATTATTCTTGGTAAGACTGCAAGATTTACCCAAAATATACTCCCAAAACTTATCAGCTTGTTTTTGTATTACAATATATATTACTATATGAGAAACTTTGCACCACAAAATTAACAAAATTTGGAATATTTTATTCTGGTAAAGTCAATTTAATAAAATAACAAGAAACTAAAGCTATAGGAGGCTTTAATGTAACCTTGACACCAAATAGATTATACATTAATGTTATAGCAGTAAGAATAAATGGTAACTCGAGTTAGGTAGGGTGCTAACAAAAATTGTACTCAAGTAAGAGTTCAAAAATAATATTACTAAATAATATTACTTAAGTAGAAGTAAAAAAAAAAAAAAAAACATACTACAGAAAAACTACTTCAATAAGATTTTTGTTTTTCCAAAAAGTTACTCAAATACACGTACCCAGCTAAGTCACAGTACCCACTTCTGTTTATTAGGAATAAATGCTTGTCAGTCACACTGCCTTTGTTCATGGGAAACATTGTTTCCAACTTACAAAGTTTAAAACTAGAAGGTTGTTCATTTTTATTCTCTTGACCTTCTCCAAAGTACTCTGGTCCTCCAGGCCAAATTGAGCTGTCCATTACAGCTGCTTAAAGAGTTGCTTTCTTCTTTCCCTAACCTGGAACTTTACCTTTCTGTGCTATTCCACTTGATTCAAATCTCGCTTAAAGCACAGTCTGGGCTCCCTATTATTTACTTGAATTCCTCCAGTAGGATGGCTACCAGGACAATCAGCGAATGGAAAGTGAAGTTGTGAACGATGACGTAGTTTTTCTGCACTGGCAACTGCAGCGGATAAAGTGAACAAAGCTGTTCAGTTTATGTTGACCACTCTTCCAAATATTGAATTAACATTAACAGTCGCCTCGTTCAGCTTTGCACTTCCGTCCTTGCAGTGGAGAATTTTTTATTATTTTTTTTTACGGCAAACTTCATAGGGACGAACTGGCACATTACATATGTTGGGTTGGGTAAAATTTAAAACGTCAACAGAGCCCATGTCTCCAGGAAGTGATCGGTTTTCAATAGCTGAGGGTCCAGTTATTGAAAACCTCTGTATGAAGCAATAGTTTACAGCCAGGGGCAAGTTCTTACCAAGAATTAAGAAACTGCCAGTGGTTTCCTTGTTTTTTGGCCAAAATAAATCACTGTGCTACAACAAATCACTATATTTGTATAGTTTATTTTAGGTCTATTTAGATTGGTAATCTGTATGTCCACAACAATTATGTTTTATTAGAGGAGCTTAGAATAAAAAACAATCCAGACAAATGAAATACAATATAAAAGTTCCTTTCTAGTTCTAAACCCATTTATAGTGATTGATACTCACTTAGTATGACTCCCATTACATTATTCAGCGCTAATACAGTGCTCATTGAAATTACATGCAGATGACCAATTATGCAAATTAGGTGATTACATCTTTAGCAACTTTTAGTGGCATTTAAAACACTCAGTAACCCTTTCTCATACCAAGCAGTTGGCTTAATTTAACCAACAAAACTTGAAAACACATGAAAATGTCAGGGCTTTCACTTATTTTTAAGGACACTGATAGGCATACTTAAATTGACTGGTGCAATACATGGAATACAACATTCTGTCTTTCATGTGAAGGACCTGCTGCCTATTGGGTTGTTCACATTCGTTCATAGACAACAGACTGCTCTGTAGAGCTCTTGTTGATGTTTACAAGATGTCAAAGTGCAAGGGTAGCTTTGCGGAGGAACTGGAAAATGCATTTCCTTCATACCATCCCTGTTACAATAAATAGGAGGCTGAGTGTACGGAACACATGGCTGCCATATGTGTTTCTGTTCATGACAAAGGTGCCAAAGATCCCTCACGTCATACAGACACAAAAGCCATGAAAACGCTATTCAAAGTTAGTAATATATTGAAGTTACTTGATGAAGCATTTAGCTACCGTCTATTTGGGAACTGCTTACTTAACGCCTTCACTATTTCATGTCTTTGGAGGTATGATATCATGTCTTTTAGTTTTTTCAGATTCCAGTCATGAGACAATTCAATGGGAACAGTTCACAATTTTGCACAAACTTGTAGTCTACTCTAAGGATAAGTCTATGTATCTCATATATACAGCAACATCCTATTATGCAGCAGGGGTTTGCTTAGGGATATTTTGGTTGCTCAGTGATCAAAGTCCCAACATTTAATGTATAAACTGGACCAAATAGGAAAAAGGCTGTTATAAAAAGTTTTCAAGGTCAACATTAATGTAGGAAGGGTTAAAACACCAATGCATGGGAGTGATACAAGGGCAAAAACTGGTAAAGGTCAATAAGATGGGTAGTACTACAACAAAGTCTTAGTGTAAAAGTCAGTCTCCCAAAAATTCAAAGTTGGAACAAACTATTGGTCATCCTCTTTTTGTCGATTAGACTTTCTGCACTAGCCCGCAACTAATTGACCTAAAAATGCTGGAAAAAGCAGCTCAGAGCCCAGCCATCATGACCCTGACTTTGACAGATACCTCACAAATCTGATTAATCCCTTCAGCTGAAGCTTACATCAAAACTGACTTGCCATGATAAATGACATTACTAACACCTCAGCCTTCTTCAGATTTCCTTGGAAGAAGGATTGAGTTATTGATAAATTAAATCCATCCACTCGCTCCCCTGTGAAGGATCAAAACCACCCAAAACTGTTACATAATGGTCTCTTTGCCCTTGGCATTCAGAGGGCTCTTGCAAGGAATCCATATTGAGGGACATTCATGTCTCAGTGGGATCCAAACTTAATTAGCAACTTCTACTGTGCTTTAAAGGCTGTTCCCCCTATCTTCACCAATATATCACCTGGCAGAGTCAGTTGAAGACAACTTCAGCCGCCTTTTCTTCCTGACCTTGGCATTTCTTCTCAGCCGTGGATTATTGATAATTTTCCGGCTGTGGTGTCTCTCCTCATTTGTCATGATTATTGCTGAATTTTTACTCTGTCATCCACAAGCGTGGATCAATGCTTGTCGACTTTTCTTTTGTCATATTGGCAGCACAAATGTCCCTTCCTCTCCAAATGAGGCTCCTTTTGCCTCCCTATCTATTAGCTGTCTGTCTACACAGCACTTGATCCTTTGTTGGGTCAGTCTATATGTCATTGTCCAAACAAAAAATAAAAACTGACACTTTTGCATTGCACAAGAGCAGGAATCAAGCAGATAAATGGATAACACATTGTTCATGGGTTTTTTGTGCAACTCTAAACTGACTGGCCACTTTATCAGGCATATTTTCTGAATTTATCGACACATAGCAAATCAGTCTATCACAGGCAGCAACTCAACTCATTCATAAATACAGAATTTACTGAAGTTCAACCTGAGCATCAGTATGATGAAAAAAGGGAATCTGTCTGTCATTCAATCTGGTGTGGACATTGTTTCCCAAATAGGTTACTCTGAGAATAGTTTAAATAAGAGGAAATATTCAGTGTGTGGCAGTTGTGTGAATAAGACTATCTCATTGACGTCAAGAGGAAAGAGGAGAATGGGCAAACTGGTTTGGAATAATAGAAACATAGTAGTAGCTCCAATAATCACTTGTTACAACTAATGTATACAGAATACCATCTTTGTGTGCACAACATGCCACATGGTGAATGTGACACAGTGGGTAGAGTAGCTGCTTTGCGGTCGAGCAGTCATGAGAACAATAGTCGGCCACATTACATTGTGTGACTTAACTCCCAGTTCCATACTGGCTTGTGAATTTGTGTATGGGTGTGTGCTTGTCTGAGTGTTAATGGGTAAATGTGGCTCAAGTGTTAAGTGGACTGCTAGTGTCATATGCAAAGTCAGTCCATTCAGTCAATCCATTTAGCACTTCAGGTGCAACTTCTATCTGCTAAAGACAAGAAATTGAAGATGGACCGCTTGATTTGATTAGTCTGAATCTATCACTTTCAGTATCAACAGTTCAGGCTGGTGGTTTGCTTGGTGCAGAAAAGTTTTATTTTGCCACACTTAAGGTCCCTTAATATCAACTGAGCACACTTTAACCCCTTTTAGACTATGTCCTCAAATTTGCCTGAAAACCCATGTTGACCTAATACTACCTCGGTACCTCCTGTTGTATATTTCCATAAAAGGACCACATCGAAACCCTTTGCTACCATCGAAAGTTTTAATTATGAACTACATGTGGTTGCAATTTTGCAGTATTAAGATGCATTTGAAATGATGCGTTAATGCAACAGCAATGATTTATTCAGAAATATTAGTTGAATTTTTATATCCAAGGCTTTTCCAGCAATAGTAGCATTAGGAAAACTTTTTTATTATAATTATTACCTTAGTTAATTGCAAAAAGTATTTTTTTTTTTTTTACACAATACTAAATAAATTCAACATGTAAGGGGTTGGATAAGTGCCAAAGCCAACCTTTCTTTTGTTAATGATGAAGTCCATCCACAGTGAGAGCATCTTCTGTTGGCCACTTCCAGCTCAAATCATCTCTGCTGAGTTCATGAGCACAACAGTAAGTTCACTGCACTCCAGTCACCAGATCTCAATCCAATAGAGCCCCTGTGGGAAAGGGTGAAAAATTAGACTCTTGTCATGAATACGCTGCTGCTATAATGTCAATATGGACCAAAATTTCAGGGGAATGTTTTTGACACCTGTGCCATCAAAAGTGAACTCAATTCAGCTCCCACATCTTAAAAATAACTGGCTTGTGTTATTTACAACAGGGCCACGTTTCTCACTGAACTGCTCTTCTAATAAAATGCACTGGACAATCCAATCACTCAAGAGTCAAATATTCCATGTAATAAGGCCACATCTGTCAAACTGATTAATGAATTGTCACAGCAAAAGGAACCAGTTGGAGCCAGTAGCCGCCTCAAGCAGCTCACAATCCATCTCAGTCGGCTAGATGGTTAGTTCCTGTAGCCAGGCCAGTGGCATGGCTGGCTTCGTCCAGCTCTACCATGTCTACACCTATTCCTCCATGTTCCCTCCTCCTCCCTTGACTGGCTGAACAGGTCTGACAGGCGGATTCCTTTTCTTTTCAATGTATTAAAGGCACTTTCCCGCTCTGACAGCCTGCTCTGTTCTGCCACCTTCTAGCTGGGGCTTCACACTACTCTGGGCAGCCACTACGTCTTGACAGACCACTGTCACTTCCCATCATCCTCTCTGTAGATCCTGTTCTCCCCCTTCTAAGCACGCAGACCCAGTTTCCAACCAGTGCAATTATTTTTTTTGACAAGCCATCCATCAGCTTTAACTTTAAAGCACTTTCCACTGATACCCATTGTTACAGTTCTGTGGCTTTTTATGCAGGCGGCAGGAGAGAATATGATAGCAGACATTCAGACTACCCAACCATGTAAATCTACTTTGTTCCTTTTTTATTTCCAATTTTCTGTTCCATTTTTTGCCAAATTATGCATATTTGTTGTGCATAATATGCCCTTGTCAAATCACATTAACATGTCCTTTTTTGCCGTCATAAAAGATTATTATTGCGCTTTACACAAGGAGCAGGGGACGAAGTCAAACCTAACTGCATAGCTTTACTTTTACTATGAGTCATGGCAGAGTGGTTGCACTGGGATACATTTCTTGAAGACAAGTCACTGCAATTACACGACCTGATAAAAGAGTGACCTGACTCATGATGCCTCGGATTGCATAATTAGAATGACAACTTTTAAAAATGTTGGCCGGATACAAAATATGACTTATGCCCCAAGGAGATCTAATTATGATCTCCAACACTGAGTTAATGATAGAAGGTGGGAGTAGCATCTGGGGATCTGGAGGGGACAATCTCTCAGCATGTGGCATTTGCTGCCTCCTAACAACTGGGGTCATCAATGGGCTTCAGAAGTCCATCCCGTTGATTGGGAGTTTATGTGTGGAAGTTGTGTTGTATGAGGCCAAAACAGATTAAATTATCTGTAATGACTGGGTTTTCTGCCGTATTCTCTAATATTCTGAGATGTTCTGTGAAATTCTATGGAAATAGTAATCTCAATTTCTAGCTCAAATGGCCTTGACCAGTCACTAGTCAATCAGAAACTTAAAAATCCAGTCTTTTTCCTGTCAGTATCAAAGTGCAACTTTGGACACTCTTCGGTGTGGAAGTTGTTACAGGGGGAAGGAACCCTATTCCAGCCTGTCAATAAGATATTTGACTTTTAAGCAAACACATGTATGAAGCTACTGTAAGGTTTAAGACACAATAACCAATGTCAGCTATTTATTTAACGTGTGAGAAACAAAGAGAGGGTCAAAACAGCTTCACCCTCTACTGAAGTACTGCAATGTGTCATGGACCGAGCTGGATTTAATCTAGATTATGCTGACAGGCTTTTCAAGTCAGGGTTTAGCTAAGAGACATGTCTACAAACCTCAGGGAATACACTTGACTAGTTAGTAATGCTAATTGCTAATAAAAGAAAATGCATTCTTTTTGTAAGATGTTTCCTACTTCTCCGTTAGAATACAAAATGCCTAGTTTAATCTTAAATTTGTCAGAGAAATTTGAGGCTGCCAAGAAAGAGTTCAGTGTCTATAATATCTACTATGTGCATAAAAGGTTGTGAAAGCTAGATAAATAAACTACTCATTAGTTACTTTTAAAGTATTAATCATAATAAACCAGTATAACACATAGTACAAAAAACTATGAAAATATTGCACAGTGTTTGAATACATGAATAATGAAATTCTGACTCATGACCTTAATAATAATTAACAAACAGGAAATAGCAAAGCCCACTTGTTTTCTAGTTTGCAACTAGAATATAAGTTGGGGTTGTAGTGTTTTTCTTAAATATAAATTCTGATTTGGATCTAGCAACCAAATCCCACCTTAAAAAAAGCTCAAAATTTCTATTTTGTAATTATTTGAATCCTCATACAAAGAAATAGTACAGAAATGGGCTGCAAAGCTCTAATCGGTGCATCTCTAGTACTCAAAATAATTTTTGTTCATTTTAATTCTTACATTTAATATTGTTTGAACATGTCCTGGAAGATCTGACAACAAAAATGGACATTTTTACTCATAAATTAATTTTTACAAATAGTTGAATACATTTCATTTCAAAAAGCAATGAAATGTATGCTTGTGCTTTTGTTTTATAAAAATAATTGGACAAAGCACTTAATTGCTGCATTATTCTCTAAGCAGCGAATCTGAAGCGCTGAGCAGCTAAAGAGCATATTTCCCAGGTAAACAAAAAATAAAAAACATTTTCCTGAAACTGTTCAACAGTGACAAAGTGTGAACATATGGCACAGAATGACCCAGATGGTCTTATCACCCCTGAAGACCGCTAACTTATCTCTTCTTCCATGAGATTTCCAAACCAGGTGTTGATGAGACATAATGAGAAACTCCACATTCAGCTTCAAGTCTATGATTTGCTGTTTATTGGCTATTATGGGCATTAATCTGACCCCACAGACGGGGGAACATTCGGTCTGTGTCTCTGCATAATCAGTCGAGGAGTTAATAACACACAGGTTGTCACAGCTGTTAAAGACAGAGAGACAAGCTGCCCTGGGTGACAATATGTCAATGGTTGTCTAGCAGATGAAACTGTGGATATTAATAAATCAAAGTGACCCCTACCTGAAGCCAAACAGATGCAACACCTGGACATGTAAATTCCTGCATAATGGGTGCCATAAATTTAAATCGGAAAAGCTCTGGTTTAATAACTGCGCAGACAGCTGCAAGCGGGACAAACAGGTTGTGCTTAATGTAAAAGACAGATTTGGAGTAGCAAACATCATCTGCTCCCATCACTTAATTCTAAACTGGGTAAAGAAGAATGCAGAACCATCATTTCTCTACTTTCTCCTGATGAAAACCATATATCAGGGAAGAAGGTGCAATAAAGTGTGTTTAGGTACGTAAGGTGAGAAGTGTGTTTGTCAGAAACAGTAGCTGGCTGGCAGTAAGGGGTGGGGGTAACCTCCCGGCTGCTGTCAGTGTATTAATCACCACTGATGTGTGTTGTAAAAGGATTGCTGCAGGAAATAAAGACACCATGGTGTCAGCTGCATTGCCCTGATGTGACTCCATCAGACAAGAGGATGCTTATTGACAGGGTGAGAAGGGGGAATGGACAGAGAGAGAGGGGGGGGAGACAGAGGGAGCAATCAGTCCTCGAGTCAGTCACCTTGGCACTGACGCAATGTCACGAGAGCCCAGACCATTATTCCTCCAAGCCCACAGGAACATTATTTAAACTCAAACCTCAACCAGTGACTGGCCTGAATGTCACCAGAAGGACAAACATCAACACATACACAGCTGGGCCCAAAATTGTTCATATCTTTGGCATATAAGAACAAGAAATATGGTCATTTAAGACATCTCTCAAAAGATATAAGAAACTAAAGGTCTCATCAAATATTTTATATGTTTTTGCTGACATTTTATTTTTGAAAAAAACTGCATGTTACTGATTATTTTCTAATCACCAATAATCAGTGAAAAAATCTTAACTGATGTAGCAATGAAAGCCTTGTTATAACTGCATCGTTCAAGTATTCTAGTGGTTTATCATTGGTAATGTGTTCCAAGTCTTCAAGACTGGATGACCTCCTTGCCAACACCTTAATCTTTAACTCAATCCACAGACTCTTTATCAGATTCAAGTCAGACTTCTACTACATGAGGTTACATCACTTCCAGTCAGAAGAAACATCCAGGTACCTAGAGGGGCTGATGCCTATCTCCAAGAGTCATTGGGTGAGAACGATTCATCCTAGACAGGTCACCAGTCTGTCTCAAGGCAACACAGAGACACAGAGGACAAACAACTATACACACACAAACTGTCTCATTCACTCCCAAGGGGGAATAACCTAACATGGACATGGAGTACACTGAGATGTTCTCCCATGCTTGCTGAGAAAGAACATGCAAACTCAATGCAGAAACAGTCCAGGCTGGGATTTAAACCCAATACCCTCTTGCTACAACTAGGAATGCAGTGATATGAAAAAATGTGGTTTTGGAGCAGTAGCTTAGAGAACTGACAAATCCAAGAATTGAGAACGTAGAACTTCTAATTTTTATGACCAGGTTCATTACTTTGATAGACACAAACTTAAAGCAGCCTGTTTCTTCATATTAGTGAGCCATACAGAGATTGCTCAAATCTCACTGTACAACAAATGAGTAAAACTGTACATGTTTTACTTGAGGGGGTTTAACTATCCTCCTTCAATATTAACTGTCGAACAATATTCCAAGAATATCATTTATCATGTCAGCCACCCTCTAAAAGTCCATTTACTGTTTTGTTTTCCCCACAGCATCATGTCACATGTCCATAAAAGGTCACTTCAACATAATGGCACATGTGATGGTTGGAAAGGACATGAAAACATTTGAAACACATTGAAATATTTCCAGTTTCATTTAGCTCAGACACAGAAAAAAAACATCCCCGCAGCTTTTTATTTGTAAAACAATAAATTTTCTTACCTGATTAACTTTATGTGCATAAACTACACTTGCAGTTGCCTTGGTGCCCTACTTGTTGTGTCTGCTCAAGCTATCACTTGTTAGCTTTTTTGTTGTACAAAAGTGCCTAATTAATATCCACCTTGAAAAACAGTGGTAAAGATGAATTAGAATTTATTTATTTTTAATGCTTTTGGTATTTAAATGTGTTATAGCTCTAAAAGAGATTTACTCTTTCAGCCTGTAACACAATGACTTGCTTACACATGCAGAAAAATAGGACAATCCTAATGCAAAGTTTAAAAGAATTTGAAGGAAAAAAACTCTTGATTGCATTTATATTGGAGACTTTGGGGCCTTTGCAATGAGCCATTTTGTATTAGCGCTCAAAAAAAAGGACATAGGAAACTTTCAGAAGTTGCAATGCTGCACATACACACACACACACACACACACACCCCCGCCCGCACACACACTCTGTAGAGCTGTCAGTAGATCAAAGCACTCAGTCCTTCATCAAACACCCTTACAGAAGCACAAAGCCATACACTGACATTGTGTGACCGCTGGCATTTCAGACAGCACACACAATTTAACTTTACTGCACGTTCCTGCTAAACACCTTGGAAACCCTACACTAAATGCTAGATGATTACTGCTGCTCAACAAGCAAGTTAAGCTGCTGGGCCAAATGCAGTATTTTATAGTTGGTTGTATTTTAAGAGGCAACACTCTCAGTACACAAAATGATCATTATTACATGGCACAAAAGTTGAAGTAATAAAAATTTTTATCCATTTGATTTTACTGTATTTGACAAAAACAGTCATTGCCAGGAGAAATTATACACAAGAATTGCAAATGAGTCAGGTGAGGTAAACTCTTCTAAAGTTGTTTCTGCAGGTATTACAATGGAGCAGTTGTTAGCATATCAGCCTCTGCGCATCTAATACTGTATATAAACATCCAGGAACGACATAGTCTAACACAATCTGGAAAAGGATGCAATTTGATTTATGTATTTAACTCAAATATTTTCAAGGCCCGAATAAGCATGACTAATAAAAACAAAGCATGGGAAAATATTTGTATATCTAGACTATATGCCCTACATAGTTCTGTTAACCCTCTCCAGGCAGATGTTGCAGATTTGCAACAGCTTCCCAGAATTAATTGCATGCGAAAAAAAAAAAAAAAAAAAGTCTGAATTGCATATTACTACCCCATACGATCATTTTCTCCAAATATCTGATTTTTCCTGCAACTACAACTTAATTTGAGCCTAAATTCGACAATCCATCCATCTATTGATCTAGCTGTCTTTCATACCCAACTACATTTCCCGGGAACTTCTAGCTCAGAAAATAATGGATTTATGTCAACGAAAATCTGTAGGAATCCTGTGATACAGATGTTGCTTAGCTTGGAAAACTAAAAGTCAAATGCAAAAGAATATAGGTTTACAACCTGCTAATTTAAAGTGTTGTCTATCATTTGTGGGAACTATTTTCATTCAAGAAAATTTTACACCCTTTCTTCAAACTCACTTTGATTAAAAAAAAAAAAAAAAAAAAATCTACCTAATGCAATAAAGATACTGATTACTAATAACTACTTTACAAAGTCCAGCTACTAAAAATTCAGACAATATACTTAATCCAATTAAAAATATTTTTATATTGAACTTAAACTGTTCACTGAATACAGCAATAATACAATATGTCACAGAAAAACTGAGAGCAGCACTGACTTCCTTGACCCGTCTTGGTAGAGTACCTTTCTAACCTGCCTCAAAAAGGTGGGTTATTTAAGAAACAATTAGGAGCATACACAAAGCAATTTGCAGGCAGTCGAACTCCTCAGGCTGAGCCAGTGAAGGGCCTTTCAGCGCTGATTTATCACGCTGTCGCCTTCAGAAGGCAACATAATTAATAGGAGCATGGACTTCTAATTCCACCCGCTTCCACGGCCAGTAGATTCCGTTTGATTTATGACGGCCCAGGACTTTGCATTTTATCAGTTCATTCGCTCGTTATTTATGTTGATGACCAATTTCAGTGGGTCGCCATCATCTAACTCGCCACTAATCAAAGAGAATTAGGGTTCACTGCATTATTTAGAAGCAGCTAATTTATCTTTAGAATGAGAAGGAGAAGTAAGTGTTGGTGCAGCAGTTCAGTTTGTGGTAACCACACGGCTGTGCTTTTAAAATAATACAATTATGACTGTAGTTCAGTTTTATCCCCTGCATTTGACTGAATGATTAGACCTGGTTGCATTGATTAGGCTGCAGATGCTGAACTGAAAAATTATGAAAAGGCATTCATCAGGGGCAGAAATATTTTATTATGGCTTTTAAGCCTTTGCTTCGAAAGAAACGGGTGCACTTGTGAGAATTTGCTCATTAGTGATCTAAACTAAACAGTTAAAATTATTCCCACACCATATTTAATATTTGAATAAATATCTTCTAGCAAGGTTCAAAGCAAAAATGGTGGCATAATTCTGCCCAAATATTTGACCTGGATATCTAATTGGACATGATAGAGTTCATTTAAATTAGTTGGTTTCCTGACATAGATCTGGCTTTTAAAAGTAGCCCATCCACATTCAATTGGGTTTAGGCTGGTCCCATTACAGAAACCTAATGTCATCCTGTTTTACTCATTCAAAAACCATTCTACAAATGCTAAATACCTTCCAGAGAAGAACTTTTGATGAGACAAAGATTAGGCTGTTTAACCACAATGGCAAGAAGATTCAATTCGTAAAGGTGGTTTTAAACCTTATAAATGCGTCAAGCATGATGGTGGATGGATTAAGCAGAGGGGACATTTTACTGGCAGTGGTGCTGGTGCATGGAAAGAAGATGTAATAATGAAGAAAGTGCTCTACATTTGGACATAAATGGGTGTTCCAGCAGAACAATGATCACAATTACCATCTAAAAGAGATAAGGTAGGCTCGAATTCAGCCTTGGGAATGGCACAAACTTCAGCTTTGTTGACAATTTATGGATTCCACTTAATATGATAAAAAAAAAAGTGGTCAAATATCCAAGCAGAATTGGGTCACTACCATGTTGATGGCTACAAAAAGTGTTTGATTTCACTAAAACTTGTAAAAGGGTATGGAACCAATATTTGATGAAATGTATGAAAATCTTTAAGTCTATATCTATATATATATCTATATATATGTATATATGTATATATACATTTTAAGTTTTATAAATGACTGTAGTTGTTGTTTGATCTCATCATTTTGACCTAGAAAAAAAAAAATTACATGTCAAAATGTGCAAAAGTAACATGATAACTGCATATAACTTCTCACCTTCAGCACTAATTATCAGCTCTTCCTGTGTCTGAACGAAAGCCATCAGAAGACTATTAAAGATCAAAGATGGCAATAAAGCCAGATTTTTTTCCTTTTCTTTTCTTTTCAACTGAGTGCCTCACAAGAGCCCATTTCACTCCTCATAACCTATAATGGCTCATGGATTCTTGTGCAAAAGGCTATAAAGTCAAACTCCAATGGATCACAAGCTGGAACACCGAACCACAACTGGACTGAAAAGATTTCCCGCAACACTAAGAGTGAATTATTGTCCAGCTAAAATAATGGGTCATGAATGGGTTGCAGATTAATACAATATATTACAAGAAACACAGATAAATAGGGTCACATTGCAGACGTGTTTGTTAGAAAAATTACACCTGTTCCAAGTGTTATGAACCTGCAAATGCTATTCTGAAGGTTAAATTGTGTATTACTGTAAAACAAATTGAGAGAGAGAAAGCCGCTGACAGTGGGACATTACTTAACGCCCTTGCAGGCAGTGCTACAAAAGGGGTAGGATTAAGATGCAATAAACCTTACACAGTCAAAGAAAAATAGCCCTTGTAAACAATGCAGTATAGAAGCTGCGGAGCACATTGGGTAGGTTTAGGGCTTCGCATAAGTCACTTTAATGCTACAGCAAACTTTCCAGGCAGGGATATTAGATTAAAAAACAGCTTTAGATTAAGATTTGACCTTCTGAGGTGCAGCACAGCAATGAATAAAATGTTTAGTAGTTATTTCTATTTAACAGCTGAATGCTTTGCAGAGGGATGTTATCATCTGTCTGTCTCATTATGTTTAATTATTCAGCAGAAAGGAAGATAGGATGTTTTTTGACAAAACGCTACTCGGTGCTTAGCAGTGACACTGGGCGCTATGATGTTCAGACGCTACAAAATCGACTGAGCTGCAGCCTCCTTGTTCACAAGGTGTATCATTTATCCAGCAGGGTAATAAGATGCTGAATTTACACAGGCCTGTCAATAGGCATGTCGATAGGAGGACACTTAGCATCTATCATCCAGAGAATCAATGCCATTTTTCAGCCATGAATCCCAGGAAATGATAGCTTTCAAATAAATGGTGCAAAGAGAAACACGACTCCCCTTGGGGAGAGATAGATGTAGAGTGGCTCAATTTCCCTCTTTCTTGCTTCCCTCACAGCTTCTGCATGCTATCTGGTTTAATGCAGAAGGTCAGGAGACACAAGAAAGAAAAATCTCCTGGAAAAAGTGAAGTGTTCCTTAAATATCTGGTTAACAAGACAGCTAGCCGTACACAGAGATTGACGTTTCTATCAATATCTGAGATCGAGAGTCATAATTAAAACAGGGAGAAGAGTGGACGTGCTCGATTCAGTTAAGCCTGCAATCTGGGTCTGAAAGTGAGGATCATCCTCTGTTCAGCAGTCGTCTCACTGAAAGCATGTAGAGAGAGGAAAAGGCTTTTCATACCTGAGAGATAGAACCACAATTACATTCTCTAAAACAGTATGTATGTCTGATGTATTTGTCTTAATTATTAGCATACTACACAACCTAAAGGCTGGATATTATGTAAAATCAACTTTTGAGGTTTATATCATGGTATAATGTTATTCCCTCATCAAAAAGATTGTACATTAATTTCTTTCATGCATATCTGAGAAATTCTTGAATCTCCCATGGCAACCTTTCATTGCTACCCAAGCGCTTGAGGTGAAAAAGTGCTGCCTATTTCCACAAAGCTCCTCCTTGGAGTTGCAGACTCCAGCCGAGTTTCTACATCACAGAGACCTCTCCTCCACAACTCTCCCCACACAGCTTCACCAGACTAGCGGCAGCAACAATTAGCAAATACCTGACGGAGCTGCTCATCCGCTGAACTCATCATACGAACTACTTCTCAGTTCAACTCTCCTAAGAACGGTTGTAAATGACACAATGGAGAAGCAATGTTTTGATGACGTCAAATTGCAAAGTCAAATTTGTTTTAAGTTATATTTGATATATGCAGCATTTTTATAAAAGGTAACCTACTTACCTTCTTGTTCAACAAAATGGTACTAAGTACCTGGAAAATGCATAACACCACCCTTTAAACTACATATAGTCTTGGTTTGGGGTAAGTGAAGGGGCCTGAAGGTAGAGGTCCACTTTGGTCTTGGCCTATACTTGTCAGAATCAACCTAGCCTGTATGAGTGCTATTACGTCACGAGTCATCTACTGCAGTACATTTTAAAAATTCTTAAGCTTACTCAATTTAGTGATGTGTAACAATGAATGCCTTTCAAATTAGTATCCAATACAATAACATCTAAATGCTACACTTCATTTATATACAAATTAAAACTCTGGCCAATGTTTATCAATAATCCTAATTTGAAATTCAAATAAAAACAGTGATCAGCTTGATAAATCAAAGTCAGAACTGTATGACTTTAATATGATGATATAACATATCATCATATTAATGCCGTCTATGTCACCTGTTTAGACATGGTGAGAACATCTACTCCTTGTACTGACAGACGAACACTGTGGCAGGTCATTAATCACAAGGACAGCCAGAAGCAGCCATACTTAATCCTGTGATGGTATCCTTACATTTTTCCGCTGTTGCCGATGCTCATAAAAGAGTGAGAGAGAGCAAAAAAGAAAATGATTTACACAAATCAATCATTTGCTGCTGCTGCTCATCGGCTGTAATACTGGCAGCCTGTCGTTACAACTCCATTGTAAAGGGCGCCTGCTGACAACCACAGTTGATTAAAGGCTACGGCTCCCTAACCTTATATGCTAAGAAGACTGTCACTGAGTGACACAAACTCTTTCTCCTCTTCCAGCCATTTTAAGGCAAGAGTATTGGCATTCAAATTTGTGGCTGCCCCTTTGAACAGATGTGTGTTCTGGCGAATAAGGGTAATGACACCAGCAGGCCTTCTCTGCTTCCTGGGGCTATAACAGCATACACCCCGACCCCCCACCTACCAGGCTCCAGGGGGCAGGAGGAACAGCCTCAACAAGTGAATGCTTCACAAGCTTGCTTTCCACAATCCTTTTCCCTTCTCTGCAATTATCATCAAAGAACATCTGTTTGTTGTTCCTCATCCACCCCACCTCTTCACAAGTGTCCTAGCCTCACCTTGACCCACACTTTCAATTGTGGTGGATGTTATGACTAAAAATAAACAGAGTGAAGGAGTGAGACTACCCTTTGTGTGAAGAGGGCGTTCTCTCTCACTGCCGCCATGAGGAAGGATATCGGCCAACGAACAAAGCAGCTTCCTCCTTCTACGCCAACATCAAACCAGAACATTTGTGTGAATCTGATCTGGAAGATGAATCGTGGTTGTTTGACTTGTTTACAGGTGCTCAAGTAGATCCGACTGTCGTTTTGCTGCTGTCAGAAATGTTCAATAGTTCCATGCAGGCAACATATTATGCAGATGCTGTGCTTCATCCTGTCTGATCCCTGAGAGTAATTTATATTACAAGGCCTTTGATGTCATATGTAAACTCCCTGGTTTTTGGTTTATTGCAGAGTCAGCAGAGTTACAGTTGAGCCTAAAACGATTCAGACCCCTGAGAAACTTGGATTTGAAATTATTTTTATTCAACAAAGACATCTCTGATGGGAAATGAGTCAAAAAAGGATCAGTTTTGAATAACTTCTGATTTTACTTATGTTGAAATAAAAATGCAGGTCGAAAATTATGTGACTTTTTGTAAATGATCAGTGAAAAAATCTTGGCATTACAGTAAATTAATTCTTTTTATAATTGCTATCCAGCTTTTTGTATATTTCTGCTATTTAGATGATTCTTCTTTGGTGGAGAGCTCAAAGTCTTTCAGTTTTACAAGCCTCCATGCCATCACCTTAATGTTTAGCTCAATTCATAAATTGAAGTCAGGAACCTGACAGGGCTGCTTCAAAACTTTAGCATTAGCTTCTGCTAAATACCATGTTGGATTAGTGCTTTAGCATTAGCAGAACTAATGTTTATGATTAGTGCATCAGGGTTTAAATAATTAAGAAATTAGATAAAGATCAAGTCATTTATAGCCAAGTACTGGCAAAGTTTGTACTTTCTTTTTACAGTGATTGTAATTATCAAGGAACTATTTCTAAAAAATCAATAAATACTACTAGCTACCCCTGTCCTAGGGCTAAACTATATGGCCTAAAGTTGATGATATATTGAGCAGTTAACAATAAATGGACAATAACACTATGCCAAAAATAAAGAATGTGATTGGCCAGCATAAATAATTCACAGTCAGTTATATTGATGGTATAATTAATCTGGACCGCAATGACTTTATTGGCACTTTAATGGACTAACAGCATCTGCAAAAAAATGAGGGAAATGTGTACATTCAGTAGTTAAGAGTTACTGGACAAATAAGCACAACTGAATAAGTTTAGAAGTATAAAATAACCTCACGTAACTCTAACATTCTTGCTGAACCCAAAATGTTACCAAATGACTGATGAAGGATTTTGGAGGGGAGTTGATGGCAGGGGTGAGCTGTTTATCAACCGAAACAAGACATGGCTGCAGCCTGGATACCTCTTGTGTCATAGTGTTCGTTTTATGGTGCTTGCCTGATAAGCCACGCCCCCGAACTTACCTTTAAAAAAAAACAAAAAAAACTCACTTTACATAACATCTATGAGGGTCGTGGCTTAACCTGTTTAATCCCACCAGCAACAATTGTTGCCAGACATTTTTCTAACTTCTGGAAGCTGTAAAAGAATTGTTTTGACTTTTAGCAGCTAATTGAAGTTTTTAAATCAAATAATAGTGTCTACTCTAAGCAATATCGATTTCATGAATCTAGTGTGAAAGGTCACATGACCAGACCTCTTTACTTCCTGCCTGTAACGCTGGAGGTAAAAGTGTGTCACAAACGTGTACAAGAGGAAGTCAGTAAAATACTTTAATAAAAAAATATAAATAAAATATTTTGTACATATGTTCTTTCAAATGTCTTCTACTGATATATATAAAAAATGTATCCATTCATTCATCTTTTAATCATAAGAAGAGTGAATGTAAGTGTGGCAACAATTGTTGCCGATAGTACAATACATAGACAGCACTGTGCTATGTGTCCATAGCTTTGCTGTTTATTCTATATGTCTTGCTGTTCCCATATAACTTAAACTATAAGATGTTTTCGATTTTCTAGACCTGAAGGAACCTCAAAATGATGTCTCCTCCTACATCACTGTCATTCCCACAGTTGAACCCCTCCCCACTCCTCACCCCCCAAAAGCCGACCCTTTCCACAAAGTGTGGCCTATGCACTGAATGACGACTACAAGATGACGCCACGCCTGAAACTAGTTCAGGACAAGGCAAAGGTCTTGTGCTTGGTCTGGTGGAACAG
This sequence comes from Brachyrhaphis roseni, assembly GCA_903066815.1. NCBI lineage: Eukaryota > Metazoa > Chordata > Actinopteri > Cyprinodontiformes > Poeciliidae > Brachyrhaphis > Brachyrhaphis roseni. Next base: position 119,458 of record CAEFZY010069333.1, read on the forward strand.
GGGAAATGTCCTCTCAGATTTGTTCATACTAACATTTTCACTTGATTTTGCCTAATTGATGAAATAATCAAATGAGGTCAAAGGTCACTTGGCACATTGAGACAATGACATCTGCAGGATGTGGCATTGAATTTTTATGTTTCTAAAATATTTCTGAACACTCTTGTAAGCATTCTTTGTTATAATAAGTTATGTATGTTATGATTTTTCTTATTTTTTTTATGTGTATAAATAGGCCAGATTTGTATAATTCAGACTATTCAGTTTCCCACCGGCAACAATTGTTGCAGAGTATAAAACCTACATTTTCACTAACATAACCAACATAAAATGTAATAATTCATAAATATTATGTGTTAGAACGGTCCAAGGATTGAAATGCATGCACTTATTTTGCAGGAAAAAATTTGGGATTAAACGGGTTAAGTCTGCACCATTACTTAGCAACCCCAGCCAAGCTCCGTCTGGTTACCTAGCAACACAAGCATTTGGTGAGCTGGTTTTACTGCTGCATAATGGCTGTTGGAAAAGACAAGTGTTTTGTTATTGACTTACAACCCAGAAACCACTTCCTGCATCCTTGTTGGTTGTGCAGGAGGCTCTACTTCTGCTTTTCAAAGATCTACGATTGTATAAATGCACATCTGTTTGCAGCCATTTTTACGTGTGAGTGTAAATGTTGTGTTGGAGGGGTGTGGCCAGCAGCATATTAGCTGGATTTAAAGAGACAAGAGGCCCTAACACAGCTCATTCCTGAGAAATATCCTCTATTTTTAGATTAAAGTTGGTCTGCGGATGTGAGTTCACCCAACTGACCTGCAGAGCACTGTTGAGGAAGCAGCTGTTTTGTCCCGGCTCGTTGCTCAGGCCTTTGCTCGGCGCGATGGAGGTCATGGTTCTCGGGGTCACCAGCCCCTGCATCCCGCCAGCCGCTCCACCACCAGAGGCAAAGTAGTTCCTCTTCCACGACATCACTACCTGGACGTCCCCGTTCCCACAGGGATGCAGAAAAGGGGCGGGGCAGAAGACCAAGCGACAGCCTCTATGTCACTCCCATGAGAGAGAATGATGGAGAATAGGAGAAAGGCAGAGCAGGAGGAGACGGAAGGAGGGGTGGAAGGAAGTCTGTGGACTGAAGAGATGCGAGATGTGTTGGATAGGGATCTGGCCCCCATACAACCCTCCCACTGTCCTGCCGTGTTTTTCTTTTTTAAAGTGGTCCACTTATATTTGCCAGTGATTGCGTTGGTTTTCTGTTTTTAGCTCCGTGGGTTTATAAGTCTGCGTTTGAAGCCATGAGAGCGTTTCCAAAGAATGATTTGGCAGATTCTCTCAGATAAAAGCGGCTCTGACAGCAGTGCTGCTCCCATGTGGGGATCCCTGTGGTTTCTTCTCCTCTTTCCCTTTATCTGGAAGACACAAAAAACAATCTGTTAGGACTCAACACATCAAGCAAACAGGAACATACCGAGTTCCCACAGCAGCTCTAAATGGAAAATCTAAAGTGGACCAACAAAAGAACATCTGTTGGGTGTCTGGTAGCGGCTAACTCCAGTAGTTTTGGAAACTGGAGATACAGGAGAAAACATAAAAACATCTTCCTTTTCTTGGACCCAGTACTTTCAGCCCTAATAACATAAGATCAAGATTGTTCATGAGAATCAAGGCCAAGACTAAGCGTCCTAGTCAAATCTTAAGCTCAGTTATCCGAATGGTGCTGAACTGAACCTTCAGGACCGATGTTCACACTGTCTAATCTAAAATCAGCCTCCATGGACAGCAATTCATTTTGGATGCTTTTGTCTGTTATGTCACATATTAATCTGTGCACAGGGACCAAATGAGGAGCTTATGGTGATTCAAGCATGCTAAGGCTTCTGAACTTTAATGTGATGATAAAATCATGAACACGACTGAATTTGCATAACATCGCAGGGCAGAATGTAACAGAGCCGCAGTCCCCCCACCACTCTTCTTTCCATACTTCCTGACTTTATAGCTTCCCTGCTTTTGGCAAAGCTCCCTTGTCTGATAGCTTGGCTGCATTAACACCACAGCATCATCTTGGCCAAAGGCCACAGGGATGCTGCGGGTACTATCTGTCTGTCTGTCTGTCTGTCTGAATTGTGAGGTTTATGGTGGGATTTGGTTGGCATGCCCCTGCGTGCCATTTTTCCTCCACAGCGCCACATCCCCAGCCTCTGTCTCAGCGGGGGGTGTGTGTGTGTGTGTGGGGGTGCGCATGGCTGTGTTCCCCACTGAGTCTGTGCAGAGTGTGTGATCACACTTCCTGTTTCTGACTGCACCCTACAGCCACACACAACCAAGATCGCAGTGGCGAGGTCTCACAACTGCTGTTTATGTGGACTGCGTAGGTGTGTGTGTGTGTGTGTATGCATATGTGTTGTACGCGTGTCCCCACATCTTCGGCTAGTTACCATGGAAATAGGCCAAGCAGCAGGCATGCGGGGGAAAAGCTGAACCATGTGATTTAACAGAGAGACACACTGTGCTGAACTGGTTGAGAGAGCACACGCGAAACACTCTGTTGCACGCTGGGCTGGCGAGTGATGATGATGTGCACTGATGTAGGAGACTTCCTGGAAGCCAGAGTGAGTCAAGGCACAAGTCAATCACATTCCCTGATCCTGCTCTGGACGGCTCGGGACGGCAGCCCAGACAGCAGCCACACATCGAGGAGAAATTCCTCGTGGAGACGACACCGGCCGTACATTCACGCTCTGCTTTGATCCACTTTGTGTGTCCGGATGGCGTAACCTGTAGAAATCAGCCACAGTGCTTGTTCAGTGTGTTTTCTTTCTAGAAAGGCTGCAAGCAACTCTGACAATCCGTGGCTGACATCTCTCTGTGTTTATGCAGACAGAGGTACAGATAACACCTACAGCACTGAGATCTGGACCAAATGAACTGGTCTGACATCTGAAAAAAGGCTTTGACTCTGATCTGATCCAGGTCTAAACCAATTCTGCCTAAAAATTAAATGAGATTTCTGTATTTGTCACCATTTATAGAACTGTCGTGATGTTTTATTTCTAATGGCATTGGGGTGAAAAAAAGGACATCGGGTCCGTTTACGGATCCGGACCAAATGCTCACTCACACTTTGCCCAGAGCAGATCATTTTTGCTCAGGTCGAAAAATAATTGCTGAATTTGTTGTTTTTTTTTGTTTGTTTTATCTTTTTTTCCTCTTTGCTCTTCCAAAAGCCAATCAGCCATCAGTAGCCATAAATATTGATGGCTGCTGAAGGTTTTCAAGTCTCTGTTGGCTGTTGAAATTAATTTTTGTCTGCTAAATAACAAGCACATTTAAGTTTATTCATGGTGTTTTTCATTTTGTTTTTAATGAAAAAATATTGTAAGCAGTCTGGCTGGTTATCTGTCCCACTCAGACATCTCTTTCCCACACAATTTGTGGAACATGCAGCAAATATAATCTGTGCTGCCTTTTGGTTTTAGACCCACAGCATCCAGATAGTACTGCTGCGCCATAACGTGATGATCCATTAGGTTGTCCTGCTGCTCTAAATTGGCATTGCTGGAGGATATTTAACATCTATTTTATCTATTATTATTATTTTAATGTTCCAAATATTTGACCAGTCGTGATTTTTGTCATCTATCCTCATGTTTACTGTTTACGTCGGGACAAATTGCGACAAAACCACTGAATTGATTGACAGGTGCCATCATATCAATTGAACAAGTGCGCGCGCCTGACATTCAAAGTGCGTAACAGAGATGACAAAACACCCCATGTGGCCCTCTAAACTCTAAATTACAGCAATAAGTTGTTCTAAGTTTTTCAAAAATCTGCAAAATGCATGGAAAATCAACAAATCTCCACTTTTTTTCTGATTTTACTAAAAAAAAATTCTAAAATTAGTCAAAAACATTAAATGACTGCTGCCTCAGCCTTACCTGATGTCAAGTCATTGTCTGAAATCGATATTGCGAGTGATAAAAAGTCACATTTAACAGCAAATATTATAAAAATTCTAAAATCTGCAAGTTTGACAGCAAAAACCCACTAAAACAATCACAAAATCCTGGAGGAACAGCTATTTATTGATATTTGAATAGTTTAATTGGTTTTATCAATATAGCACAACCGGCCCTTTAAGAACATTCAGATTTTTTATATTGGCCCAAAATGAAAATGAGTTAGACACCGTTGCTGTGAGGTCTCTCTAATCATCAGTCCTTTATTCCTGGAAGATTAGAAGAAGGCTGACTTTGTAATTATCTTTATGTGACTCTGAATGTTCAGGTCAGAGTCCATCTCTAGACCCAGATTTTGAATTTGATCTCTAGTTTGTAGCTGTATATTGTTCCTCTTTACGTCCAAAGATTATAACTTCAGTTTTGTTTCTGTTCAGCTGGAGAAAGTTTATGGCAATTCCTCGCATAGATTTGATCATATTTTATGTACATAAAATAAAAACAAAATAAACTACTTATCTTGACTTGAGTTAAAATTTAACAGAACTGAACAAATGTGGCTAAAATTAAAAAAATAAACTTGAAATAATAATTTAAATTAATCTGGATTAGAGTTCAGTGAAATTATTGAACAGATGTAATATTCATTATGTCTATCGCAATATATATTATTATTGATTTATTGCCCAGCCCTATCTGAAAACACTTCTTTACACTTACTTATATTTTTGTAAGAAGAAAGCTAAACTAAGAAAAACTGAAAAGGGCAAACACTGCACAGCATTGTGATTTACCCCCATTTGCTCCCAACATTCTTGTCTATGTGTGTGTGGATAAGTTTTTATCAAAACAAGCAATCATGAAGCAAACACCGACTTGGTTCGGCCAAATGGTGACGTACACCTCAGTGCAATTTGACCATGTGTAAAAACATTTTCATGCACAAAAGGTTTTCTAATTTCTTTGTATTTTCTAAAACCAAAACATGACTACATCAGTAACCTGAAGACAGTTTAGTCCAGACTTTTGTAACATTTACAGTTCACACCTGCTTTCTTCAGCACAACGATTTCTGCAGGAGTTGCATTTTTTTCCCCAGTATGAAATACGAGGGAGGGGCGTTGAAAGGAGCGTCTGTCTACAGTCTACAGGAAGAGAAGCATCCTGGAGAAGGTACGCTGCTTCAGAAGTCTGTTTTTGTTTACGACACCTCAGTTCGGCCTCCATCAAGTCTGCTCTGGGTTTAGATCGCTGCCAAAAGCTTTTTGACAAATTCACAGAAGCTTCAAGCAGAATTCAAATCACTAGAATATAAAGAGAAAAGTCTTACCAGCTCACACACATGGTGTACCGTATAAAGTTAAAACCAAAAACAAAACATTTATTTTTGGTCTAGTTTCTAGTGCAGATATACAGAAGAGGGTTATGGCCATTGAAAAATAAAACTTTAATCTCAGAATTCTGACTTTTCTTTCTGAGATTAAAGTCTGAATTATTTTTTTCCCAGTGGCCCTAATTCTTTTCCGTACTTTAAAGTGAAAAAAGTTGCCAGTGGAATAAGATATTTTTTCTACATCATAAGTCTTTTCCACTGGGAGATTATTTCACTTATAACTAGCAGCTACTTTTTCATCGATATTAAAGAATTGTTTATTCCTATATCAAACTAAAAGGTTACTTGTAAGTCAGTATACTTAAAATAAGACAAAACTAAAATATTTGCACTAGAAACTAGACATAAATACTTCCATTTTGTTTTTTCAGTGTAGATGCTTTGAGAGATGTTTTCACATTATTTATCTCTGCACAGTTCTAGACATTTCAGCAGAAAATTTAGCTTTGCTTTATTCTACAAACATTTTTACGCAAACAGATGCGATGCTGCGACCATTGAAGAAATGTCACAAGATTTCATATCTCCCATTTTATCATAAATTAGAAAATAGGAAGCAGCATGACCAAATAAATAGTTACAAAATACCTTAAGATTAATACTGCAAATGTTTCTTAATATTTTAACTTAATTTTTGGATTTTATTTTCCAAAACTATAAATCCACCTTATTATGAGAGGAATCCAGAGTCAAGATGTAAGAAATACAGTCAAAATTCAGTGAATATTTGCAGTTTGAACTCGTGGTATTAGCATAATAAGACCGTGGCAGATAGAGGAACTGAGTTTTCAAAGTCTGCTGCAGGGATTATCGCCTCTGGCCCCAGAAGAGCACAGGTGACTGTTGAGTGACAGGACCAAACTGTGATGTTCTGGTGTTGCATATTTAAACACAACTTCAAATGTGACCTCAATGAGTTAGAATATGACTCAAAAGGTCATTTATTTCAGTAATTCAATTTAAAAAACCAGACCAAAGAAGAAGGATTTTCAGCACAGAAATGTCAGCCAAATGACAGCCGTTTCAAGTTACTTCAAGTAAAACGGCTTGTCTTACATGAAGTACAGCATCAACAAATGGAGCTCATAAACTTTACACTCTGCCAAGGTGTTAAAAAAGCTCAGTTTGCTTTATGAAAAATACATATTTCACATGTTTTTGTACTTCCATTTGGGTCTCAACTGCTCATAGAAACAATCCAAGTGCTTAAAAAGACATGCAGCTGTTTTTTGGCAATAAATTTATATTTTAGGCTCTTCCTGTCACCTGGCAACCTGACTGGGCCTCCAGCATATTTGATCAGCTGGCTTTTCTGCTGTACAATGGCTTCTGGAATAGACAAGAGTTGTGTGGTTGATTTACCATCCAGAAACCTATTTCTGTGTTCTTGTTGGCTGTGTACAAGGTTTTACTTACTACTACTTAGATGTATGGTTGTATAATTGTGAATCTGTTTGCAGCCATTGTCATGAGTGGGGGAGGGGTGTGGCCAGCAGCAGCTTATTTGGATTTAAAGTGACAGAGGCCCTAAAACAGCTCAATCTGGTAAGAGCTCTAAACAAACAAAACTGAACCGATCCTAATCTGTTCAACGAAGCATAATAAGTCGCTTTTAATGATGGCCTTCAGCTCATCTGCACTGTTGGGCCTGGTGTCTCTCACCTTTCTCTTGACAATACTCCATAGATTCTGTAAACAAAGTGATACCAACTGGTACCGTGGGCAGCTGCCAAGTCCTGCTGGAAAATAAATCAGTATCTCCATAAAGCTTGTCAGCAGAGGGAGGCATGAAGTATCCTGAAATACCTGAAGAACCAAATTTAACTTCACTACAGTGTAGGACTGATCTGGTGATCATTGTTTGGATTAATTGATTAACAACTAGATAGCAAAAGGTGCTTAATAGGAAATTTATTTTAACTGAACTAGAACCACTTATGGAGTTCTCAGTAGAATATATATTTAAAGGTAAAGGACATTTTTGTATCTTAAATGCAAAATGTACATATGTTTTTGTATAATTTATGCTTAATTACTGCTCTGTGTTGTTTTTCCCCAGGAATTTCTCTTTTTCTCTTTTTTAAAAAAGAATTTCTCTTTCTTTTTTAGGGTTAATATACTCTAGTTAACGACTTATCGATTACTAAATTACTGGTCGATTACTTCAAACAGTTACTCCAATTAATTGTTTCAGCCTTAATTGGATTTAAATTTCCAAGTAAATTCTATTTTCAAAGTTATAATTGTCAAAATGAAAAGAAATAAATCTTTCTCATTTTTTTTTACTTGAATGAATCTCAATGAATTCAATGAGAGGCCCAAGTATTTATTTTCATTATTTCCACTCCCTACAGGTCCAGGGCTAACTGCAGTGACCCGTTTCCTCCTGTATCGCATTTCTTAGAGAACATATTCACCAACTCAACGACTGACCTCAGAGTTAGCTGGAAATAATCTGACACCATTTTGGATGATACTGTCTCTGCCTTTCACTGTTCCTGCTGTGTGTCAGTGTGACTTGTGACGGTGACACCAGTGTGAAACAAGCTGTACAAAGAGCTGATACTGTCCCCGAGGACAATAGCCTGTCTCTCACGCTGTCTCCAGCCCACTCATGCAGCCATACAACACAAGTACATTTTTGCCATTTGTAAAAGTTGAAAAAAACTTAATTTTAGTCTCTCTTATGTCTATTTTTTTAACTTTATTATTTTTCCATTCTCATTCCCTTCCTTGTCTACCAGTCATCTTTGTCTCTTTCTGTCCAGTTTCCAGACATGCATGCTCTCTTGTGCGTGCACACACAGTGGTTTCCCCATAACTGGGTTATGTGTAACTTCAAATAGCCTCAGTTGACAATAGGGAGAGCCCAGACTGCGTCCTCTCCTCTGTGCCTCTCATCCTTTCATCCCTCAATTTTAACACTTAAACTGGTATGAAAAGTTACGTTTGTGCCTCATGTGCAGCCGGCTACATGTTTGTACAAAGGGTCTGGCTTCAAGGTCATTTTTCTGCTGAGACTCTGCAACACTGAAGCACATGAGCGACTCCTCACACGAGCTGTGGGTATGCATGCACAGTGTAGCCTATATGCAACCCATTATGCCCATGTCACATGTCCACCGCTAATCCTGTTAGCAGGAAACACAAAAACAGGCATGAAAATTTGCTTAATATTAGGCTATTACATAACCATCCTTATTTACAATGCATGCTGGGAAACATGAGGTTCTCCCAGTTTGGGTCAGAGCAGAGGGAGAGGAGAAGAAAGAAGGGGAATGACATGGAAAAGGAGAGAAGAGATTTTCCAAAGTGAGGTAAGAGAAAAGGATAGGAAAGGAAACAGGGAAAGGAAAGAAGAAAGTAGTGAAGGGAAGGAAACTACGTAAAGAAAAAAATTAAAAAAGAAAACAGAAAGAAAATGCTGCTAAATTAAATAAAATAGAACACAAGACATCAAAATGAGGAAAGGGGAAGAATAAATAAAACAAATTAATATGTGACAATCAAGGTAAAAGATTAACTAAAAGCAGAATAGTTAGGGGAAAAAAAGCAAACATATAAGAATAAAGAACTGGTCAGAGCATTAGGCTGAATGACCAGAAACATGTCAAAGCGTATAAATTACAAGAAAAAGAAGCTGCATCCCTGCTGGCTTTAAAGGTCATAAGAGATATGCTATATGAGAATGCCTTTACCGTTTGCATATCATCCCACGGACGGCAGCTGGACCCGCGCCACAAAGTCCGAAACACCTCAGCTCACCTCAAATGTCAACAAACGGCCTGGAGACTCAATTTGGGATCAGTCACACATGAGCAGCGCATGAGAAACACTCCGAGGACTTAAACCAATTAGTGAATGTAAGAAAATTCAATATCCTTTGCTTTGAAATGTTTCACTTTATAATTCCCATGACTTGTCGTCTGTAGACAGCCACACAGGTTCAGACGTGCAGCTTCCTTTAATTTATCCCTCTTATGGTCCCACAACAGCAGACCATGTTGGCTTCTGCCTAATGCTAACGTTAAAATGCCAGATAAATGAACAATGACACAGCTGTCAAAAAAGATCTTGCAGTGCATCTCTGCTACACGATGAGCTGAAAGGCTGGTTATGGTGAAAGCTTAGGAAATTCTTATAAATTATAGAAACATCAGTAAGGATACGAGTTGATGTTTGATGGGAAGCATGAACCAGAAACTCATGCACCATTCGTTCTGCTGTAATCCCTACATTTGTCTCATTACAAAGACAAACTTTTCTTTTTAAATAATTAGACATTCCCCTATTTATCTGTAATCATTTTAGATTATTAAATTGAGTGTTTGGTGTGAGTGAAGCTATTATTAAATTAAGTTAGTTGGGAAACTGAAGTTCAGGAATGGAAGAGCAAAGTGGGTCAAAAAGCTTTTACTTTATTCTATTTGTTTAACCGCTTTAATCAATTTAGCAATCTAAACTGGAGGGTTTATTGCATCAATTACATGTTTATTGTCATGCCACAGCATAATAGTCAAATTTCAATCTGGTCTTTGACTAGACCACTCCTTAAAAGTGGACTTGCTGATGTGTTTATCTTTGAGTCTGTTTCAGCCTACAGGAGCGTCTGGGTATGGAGAAGAATAATTCCCATCAGACCATCAGACTGCTGCCATGTTTGATTGGGGATAAGAAGCGATCTTTATGAAACTCTGTCAGTTCACCACCAGCTGTACCAGGATGCGGCTCGTCCAAAAGGTTACTGTCTCATCAGTCAACACAATGTTTTTGCCAAATGTCTCAAGGGCTACGTTCACACTGCAGGCTGAATCGGATTTGATTGTTCACACTTCCAAATTATGCGACTTGTATTTCAGCGTGAACGGGCAATCGACCTGAAAGTGTCCCGCATGCACAGTAGAGGGCGCCATAACATCACAGATAGAGAGCGTGTTCAGTGTTTTGCCATAAAAAAGATGATGAGGAAGAAGTGCTCAGTGTTTGAAGAAGTAAACATGGACGCGAACGGTGGAGCACAGCTTACGATTCTGAAGTTGTTGTCCAACCGGAATCAGCACTTTAACAACTTAATCCTCATATTAGTCCGCCGCGGTTGTTAGGGCGCAGAATAGTGACGTTGGTCGAGTATTAATGACGTTCAGGGGGGATGAACGCGACCTGGAGATTCAGATCTCATTTGAAAAGATCGGATCGGGTTTCCAACCCCCCACCTTCGATGTTACCTAAAATAAATTTAACTTCTGTTCAACTCTGTGAAAATGATTGAGACAAAGAATGCTGCTCTGCTCTGAAGTAGCATAATGTCCCATTTGGTTTTTGACATTTATCCATTTAATGATTAAGACCCGTACAATAATTCCAACTGTTCAGTTTATTACGCTTTATGCTTATTTTGTTTTCTAATATTAATCACCTATTGTGTCATATGGCTTTCATGTCTTTCTGTAACCTCTTTGACTGCTAGTAACTCAAGACACTATAAAAAGTATGTGTGCTTGTAAGATTTGATAGTTTCTACAATAAATTTCTGTTTAAAACATATATGGGATATCCACGTGGCATTCAAAACAAAACAAAAAACGATCTGTGTTATTCAGACTGTCATGAAAAGGTCAGATAAAGGTCGCATTAAGGCAAAGATGAAAAAAAAATACCGGAATTGTGTCACTTCAGGCTGCAGTGTGAAAGGAGCCATGTTGAGAGAAAACATTAAGAAAAACACAACGTTTCATAATTAGTTATTGTAGTAGTTAAGCTGCTTTGTTGTTGCAATGAGCTACACAAATAAACTTGATTTTAAGACCAACTCTAGAGTCAAAACCAAAGGTCAAAGAACAGGATGAAAGAAGGAACTAAGGAAGTTGACACAAAAGAACTAACATTGATAACATGGATATCTAAACACAACTGAAAACAACAATAGAAAACAGCTTTGAATCATATTCCGGTGTTAGAGTGGCCCAGTCAAAAACAAAGTGAGAATCAGTGACAGGACGTAAAATTTATTTTTTATAGATTGTATCTCATCTGAATACAAAAGATGGGCAAAGAATTCAGTATCTGAATACCTAAATAATGCAATAAAATTCCCAGCCACACTTTTCACTTTCAAATCCCTAATTATTTGTCTTCAACTACTTTGCGTCACATAAAATCCGAATAAAACCCAGTGAAGGTTGTGAGATAAAACATGGGAACGCTCAAATGAACACAGTGTTTGGACAGTTCGGCTAATTTCTGCTTCATTTCCAAAAACCCAAAGCTGACGGGAATTTAAACCTAAATGTCGAGGCGACATTTGAGCTCAGTTTGAAGGGCGAAGGTGTTGCGTATCCTCACGTGTGCGTGCGGTTTGTATTACTCGTGTTGTGGGGACATCTTTCGGTTAAAGCCCCCCACGCTGCGTCCTGAACGGAGACTCTTTAACAATAAACGAAACCTCACGAAATGCTGGCGATATGTTTCCCCAATTTTTTAAAAAATGTTTTTTGTTTTATTTATTTATTCAGAGAACTCACGTGTGTGCGCGCACGCGGCACAAGGCTGTGTCACCATCCCGATAATGTGACGGCGCTATTGGCTGGGCCAAAGTCATCAATCAGGCGGATCAAAGCCCGCAAGTTTAAATCACTATGAGAGGAGGAGGAGGAGGAGGAGGCGATGACAGCGAAGCGCGAATCCGTCTCAACAAGAGGCTTCAACAAGTCCGCGAACAGTCCAACAAACACGGTCCAAACCTCAAAACACAGGGACAGCCTGAACTATTAACACCTGTAACTGATTGTAAGCCTGACGTGGTCCCAGGATGACCACACACACACCCACACACACACACACACACACACACACACACCACCTGATAGAATAATGAAACTGAGAGCAGATACAAACTGAACCATGCTGGTGATGATGCTGATGCTGCTGATGCTGCTGACATATTAGTCATGATGATGATGGAGGGGAAAAATGACAGCCAGCCTCAGAGCGCACATCTGGAGCACATCACACACATCTGGGAGATGCGATCCAAAGCACATAAAGAGACACGCACACCTACTCTGTCCCCTGGAGTCCAGATCTGAGGCCGGTCCGGTCCATCTGAGCCCGTGCAGAACACGCTGAGCAGTTCCTACTCATCCCGGCTGCTGTCACCGCCAGTCCTCGTCCGATCGCGTGTCCTACCGTGTGATCAGACGGAAGAGAGGGCGAGTCGTGGGCGCATCTATCCCCCTCCTTCCTCCGTCCACCACCAGCGCCATCCAGCGCTGCGGTCGCGCTACGCCGCTCTCGCGATACCAAGCCATCGACTCTAACCGGCTGAGCCTGACAGAGTGACGTAGCGCGATTGCTGCGGATTAGTTTAGCTCGACGGCGCCGCCTTCCGGGCAAAACAAGGACGATGACAATTATGGCAAGGTAATTTATCATATAATAAAGGGTTTCTAAGATGAAAACCTGATTTTATGTGGAAGGTCAAAGGTACAGAACATGAAGAGAGGAGGAAATCTGAGTCATTTTTACATATCGGACGATTTTTCAAACATTGAATTTTATTTGGTGGAACTGTTCCTTTGCAATGCAACCAATGAATAAAAAAATAAATAAAATCTAAAAGTAAAAAGTATCTAAAAAGGAAAAGTGCAAAAACTGCAAATCATTTTTCAGATAAAATGTGCAGTGAAGATTTAAATCTGAAAGTATGACAGAGTATTAGGGACATACTCAACAAATAAAACAAAATTATGAGAATAAAGTTGTAATACTATGGGAATAAACTCGAACAAGAAGAAAAGTCATAAAATTACAGGAATAAACTCATAGAGCTACTGGAATAACTTACGGAATAAAGTCAATATTTTGAAAATGAAGCCAATTTTATAAGAATAAAGTTGTAATATTACCAAAATAAAACTGTGATATTATGACTTTATTCTTATAATACTATGACTTTATTATATTTTTATATAATTTTTGTTATTTGTTAATGAATTTTTTGTGATACTCCATCGTATAAAAGCAAAACCTCAGATAATATTTCAAGACATGTTTTTTTCCAAATAAGCCATTTTTTATTTTTTGGTTTACAGTTTTCTTTTAAAATAGTTTTTTTTTCCCCAACTGATTACATAATAAAGAAACAAAATGTACATAGAAGAAAGGAAAGCATTATTATTTTATCCCCAATGTGGTTCCACTTAACTTTTACAAGCAGGGTTTAAACTTGGATTTTAGTTGGTTGACTTGAGCACCAACATCTGTTCTCAAAATATACATAACCCTGGTAAATGCCATGTTTATGCAGTAATTCGTAACGGTGTTGATGTGATTAATTGCAATTAACACTGCTAATTTAACAGAGCAGAGGCACTTGTTCACTTACAGCCATGTTGGTTTGGAAAGTTTTCTTCCATTGCTGAATAAAATGATCATTTGTAAACAGTTTTTTTGTGTGTGTGTGTTTTCTCAAACATTTGGAAAACATTTGTTTTCTTTTACAATTCAAGACATTTATGTGCCAAAAAAGAGTAAAAACACAAAAAGTTACACAGTGCTGTGTAACTTTTCAACAGCATTGCAACATTGAGGTTTCACAACTCATGAGATTAACAAGTGACTAAAAAAGTTAAACATGTTTGATATTTTTTTCTAAAATACCACTTAACATTAGCCTTTTTCCACTTTACTGACTAAACTAACTGATTCACATCTCAGTTTGTCCCATGATGAATCCTCAGCTTTTGTTCCAGGATTCATCCTTATTCTTCCAGCTCAGTTTATTCCCTGCAAATAAGAAATCCACTCTGGCTTCATGTATTGTTAAATTGAATTACCAAATAACTTGATTGCATAAGGTCACAGTTGTCAAAGTGATTTTCCAGAGCATCCCTGTTACACGTACAGACGAGCTAAAAGGTTGGATACGGCCTCTTTTATAGGCTATCATGAAAGCTTCAGTGATTCTTATAAATTATGGAACTATCAGTGTATATAAGGAGAAGACTTGATGTTTTTCATCTAGAAAAAGCAAAGTGATAAGAATCATGAATGACAGACAGGGTTACCAGTGCACACGCTTTGAAAAAATATTCATAACAATGGAAGTTTTCTACATTTGGTAGCATTACAAACAAAAAAAATATTGTCATGTAACCACCATTAGTAATCATCAGTAATCATTAAGGACTTGATCGCTGATGATGTCATGCCCCCCTGGCCTTACCTGTCGGAGCACAATCACGTCTCTTCTTCAGCAGTTTTCACTCTCCGCACTCGGCTGTGACCTGCTGGCAGCTACACGCAGAAGACATCTGCTTCATATCTGTGTCTGGAGACGAGCCAGCGCCACTTATAACGCCACAAATTATTCATAGAGCAGGTGAGAGGTCATGGTGGCGCAGACTAAATGTGGCGCTGAAGGTGTGAGAGAAAACGTTTTTCACAGCCATAACAAATGGATCTTATAGAAGATTGAAAACAAATATGAATAGTGTCAGGTAAACTCTACAGGTGATTATATCCACAAACGTCAATAGATTTTATTGGGATTTTATGTAGTATAACACAATAGGGAGGAAATACAGATTTCAATATGTTTTATAAAAAAAATTGATCAAGATTGTGTAACTCTACCTTTAGCTGAGATACATGCAACACATTTGGAGTATGTAATAAACTGGCTAAGATTGTATTTAATGACTACTTGTCCTTTAAACATACTCACAATTTACTCTTTTTTTAATTTAAAATTAATCATAGTGCTTTAGTTTAAACATTTCTGTTGTAACTTTGCTGCACATACTCTCCGAAGTTTGTTTGTAGTAGCATTAGGCTACAGTTTACATCCAAGCAAATGTTTTTAAAGTTGTTGCGTCTCCTTGTAGCTCTAGGTAGCATAAGTAAATATGAATATAGATGATGACAAAGGAGACAAGATGGCATTTAAGATTGTTTAATTTCTGCCATATTTTAGCTGTCTTCTCTATACACTGATAGTTAGGTTCAGGGAAAGTTTATGTTAACATAAAATAAACTTAAAAGAAAATTGTAACTAAAAAAACCTAGATATACAAACTAGCAAAATAATCTAAATTATTTTTGTTTCTTTGTTTATACTCACCAATGTTTGTACCTTTGTTCAGATCCTTTGAGCTGCATTTTATGAAATACTTTACTTTGCAGACCTTTTCTATTGTTAATAAGTTTTTAAATTACATTATTAATCTTAATCATGTTTGCAAGTTACTGAGAATTTGTGTGGTTATTCAGTTAAGCAAAGTTGATGCAAAGAAAAAGCTATTTGGATTCTTGAAAAATACTGTTCTGATTAAGAGACTATAAGGATTTTAAAAGAAAATTAACTAGAAATATGACAGAAGAGGTGAAATTTAAAACAAAAGAAGAAGAAATGAAAGCATAAAGATGGCAGATATAAAAGAAAATCCAGCAAGAAGGAACCCAAAATGTCTTACCGCCTTAAATGAGACTTGAACTGTACAACCTGAATGTCACTACATATTTTATCACAGATTATAATTATTTTTCTCATCCTTCTGGTAAAATAGCTTCAGTTAAATCTGATTTGATGGAGAGTGAATGTTGTTTTTGGGTGCCAAACTTTGACTGGGAGGATTTTAACGCTGTTTTTGCTTCCAGGATTGGTCCATTTTAAACTCCATCCATTTCCTTATCAAATCTAATAGGCCAACTTTTCCCTTCTGTCCTGTCTGCTGTGTTGCTTTATCCTCATTGTGCTGTTTGTTCACTGATGTACTTCTGAAGGACGACAAAGGATTTTATTTAGATGGGGATGAATATTAAGGTGCTTCTTATAGATTTTAGTCATAAAAAACATAAACTCTTTGCTTTAGAGAGGGAGCTGTACCTGAGGTCTTAGTTTAATTATCTGTCTGAATCGCAGCGCGTTGTGCTGACAGCAGCAGCAGAGGTGACTGATGCTGGAAATCTGCCGGACCACCAGGGAGCCTGGAAAACACTAAAGGACATTGTTTCTTTTCTTCATTATTAGCTGACGGGAGAATACTGCTGTGGTAAAAGTCAGACATTGTTCCCTGAGGCCTCCTTATTTCTAGTGTGAGGTCTTCAAAGTCTTTAAACGTTAAAAAAAGAACTAAATTTAATGTCACTTGAGAGGGAGATGTGCAATCACAATCATAATTCAGACTTAAATGAGACCTGTTACACAAAGTTCACATTTTGCACATTTTTATTCTTCTATTTGGGTGTTAACTGATTTAAAAAAAAACACCCAGACATTTTTGGGCAACAATTGAATGTTTTTTGTTGTCTGGAAAAAGTGCAGTTTCAAAAAAATCACAATCAAACGGCATTGCGCAGTTACCTAGCAACCCCAGCCAAGCCCAATCCCGTTACCTAGCAACCCAAGCAGAGCTACTGCATGTTTAGTCCGCTTAATTTACCGCTGTACGTGCTGTACAATGTCTTTTCTGAATTGACTTACCGTTTAGAAACAACTTTCTGCATTTTTGTTGGTTGTGCAGGAGGCTCTACTTCTGCTTTTCAAATATGTAAGGCTGTGTCATTGCACATGTGTTTGCAGCCATTTTCATGTGTCAGTTGTGGGACCATATCCAACAGCAGTTTATCTGGACTTAAAGTGACAAGACGCTCTAAAACAGCTCATTCTGAAAAGAGCTTAAAATAGGCACTGAGTAGTTTCACTGATGGATTATTTCACTTATATCTAAAACTTTTTTCATCAGTATTAAGGAATTATTGACTTAAAACTAGTTCTCGTATCTTCATATAAAGTTACTTGTAAGTTAATTTTGTCTTATTTCGTGTGTAGTACGGTATTTGCAGTAGAAAGTAGATCAAAAATAAAATTTAGTTTGTGCTGTGAACCCACATTTGCCTTTCTTGAATAACATTTTCTCATGTCTTTCCCATTTTGAAGAGAGGCTTAGAGAAAAAACCCTTTGTGGCACAATGTATGTATACACCCCTGGGAAACAAGAGGCTATAAATTATAATTAAGAGTTTGTACTCTGGCCAATTTAGAGAATAGTTTTCATAAATTTAAGGGATGTAAATAATGTTTGTGTTTTTTCTCCACTGAATGCAATCTGAATTTAAATTCCTAATAAAGGTGTGGAAAGCTGCATAGATCTGTGCTTTGCATGCTGGTGTCTTTACCAAGTTCAGAAGTGATT